>JASDQU010506263.1:18347-38708 GCA_032191745.1 Picea mariana | reverse complement strand
TGCTCAGGTCAATCATGCTCTCGGTACTCCATGTCTAGGACCTGTGGGCCTCGAGACATGATCTCCTAGTTATCCCTAGAAATCAGGGATAACAGGGCCTTCGGAGGATTTCAGATATGCACACCCCAAAACTCCTAATCAATGAATCTCTGAATATTTCCACGTCACCTATGGTGGCGTAATCATGTCACGTCACTTTGGTGTTATGGAACTTCGGGGGTTTCTTCCTCCCATTCCATCATGAAGAATTTCTTCCGTAGTGTTCAGTCTCTAGACTTCACGATCTGGCACCACGTTTCCACCATGACCATCAGGGGCCCCACCATCTATGCTCAAGAGGAGGGCCACGTGGTGAAATATTAGAAGCGGAGATGTGGCCCAATCAGACGGGTGACACATGTCACGTCCTAACTAGCATTTCAATCTTCCAAAGGTGCTTAAATCACTGACATGTGGCACACATCCCTTGTGTCCATGCCATCCCTGGTGATGTCATAAAGCCACGTCACTTCGAGACTTCGGGCTTCGGAGGATTTTACACTTTCATACTCCAATTCTCCCGAACGTCGAACTCCCGAACTTTCTTACCTTCTGGGGTCCACATAGTACAATTGTCATCATATAAGAGGGTGACACATGGCCCCACATGTCGGATTGATTTTGGTCCAAAAGGTCGTCAAAAGTACCATTCTAACTGACATGTGGCAGGACTAAGGAAGTCCACGTCACCTTGGGTGATGTCATCATGCCACGCCACTTCTGCTCTTTTGCTTCGGGCCTTCGGGCTTCGGGAGATTTCACCTTAGCACACATTGTTTCTCCCGAACATTGAACTCCCGAACAAGTTGATCTTTTGACACACGTCTCCTTTAATGAACGATCCAGATTAACTTCGGATCTCGGGACTTCGGGAATTTGCACGTCAGCATACTCTATTTCTCCCGAATGCCGAATTCTCGAACAAGCTAACCTACCGACACATGTTATTTTCTGATGGATGGTCTGGATTAACTCCAGACTTCGGGACTTCAAAAGTTTGCACATCAACACACTCCATTTCTCCCGAAGTGTCGAACTGTCAAATTTTCCAAATGTTGTGAGATCTACGACTCACAATCATTCGTGCATAGATTTGTCAGCTGAGATCTGCTCTTAATTGCCGTGCCTTACCTCTTGTTCTTGATTCGATCTAATGGTCAAGTACCTCTCCCCTGGATCTATGATGTAGATCCAATCCGAGACTTCAGAGGTTCGGGCTTCGGCCCCTTTGGCTCTATGACACATAAACTTCACCGAAGTCATGAACTTCGAAGGACTTGCAGGTTAACCTTCATGCACTTTTCTCCAGATCTAATGGTTATGAAGGATCCTCCTTTTCCTGAAAAAATCCTATGGCCCAACACCACGGTTGTTGTAGTTTCTTTCTCTGTGGCCATTTCTTAAACCGTTATACCTCCTGTCCTTTTGAACATAGTCCAAGTGTTCTCTCAATGCCCTTCTGGCACTTTGTACATATAATTCTCTGGAATTTTTACTCCGAATTCCTCGTTTGTGGCCCATCTAGGTTAAGTGTCGAAACCATGGGCTCTAAACTTGAATTTTTTCCATTTCGACAACAATTATTTTCCGACACGTTTGCTTCAACTTCCACTAATAGGGCCCATCCAGGCTCAATGTTGAAACCATGGCTATGATACCAATTTGTAACGTCCCCAACCACCAACAGGCCTGGTGACATCACTACTAGAAACTCTCTGATATCATTTACATTTATTTACATATCTAATGCAATTTAACAAGCATAACATTCTACTCATACACCAATTCATGCAGAAGAAATATTAATACATACATGCAATTCTATTGACATTATAACTTGATTTCAAGATACACATCATACAAAGACCATAAATTTGGTACTTATTTGTTAATTGATGACCACCAACTACATGCAGACCTTCCACGAACCTCCCAGCCTTAGACCACATTTCTCATCACGCTCAGCAGTGGGTCACCCCTGAGCTAGGACTAAACTCCACAGGAAAGGGATTCCTAGGCTTGGAAAGGACAACATGAAAGTCGCACAGATCAACAGGAAGGATTTTCTCCTAGGGGCCAACTCACATTAACAACCTACAAACTCTCATTCCCCACATTCCTATCCCACCCTAGGAAGTGTGCCCCTTCTCTGATCAACAGTCCTTCGGCTGCCCCACTTCCCTTCTAGGGCTTCAACAATAGACTAGACAATAATTCTCAGAGAACTATAGTTGTTGTTGGGATCCCTCTAGGAAAATCACTTCCCCAACAACCTCTCTCACCTGGAGAGAGTTGTTTATAGGCCCGACTACTTGCTTCTTCAGTCCACAGGCCTGACAACCCACCTCTTAAAAACAACTCCTAAGTCAAATTGAGTAAGGTTTATGGTAGTAAAAAATCTCGGTATAGAACAGATGATGGCATCAAGCCACACTCAGTCAAGAATTGCGTTGGAAACAACAACAAATCGTTAAGGCATGATACAGGCTTAGGCAAAGAATAGGTGCACTGTGCTTCACAAGAAAAGTACATGATAGCTCAAAGTGCCTGCAAGTTCCAGAGGTGTGTGAATGATGCAGAGGTAGACGATGGAGAGGATGGCTCAGTGCATGAATGTGTGAGTAAATGGGAAAATATGGGAAAATAGATTATTTTCCCCCACCTATATTTGCATGTGCCATGATTGACACATGGCTCTCCTGGAGCTCGTTTCTCTCCACTTGGGATTCATTCCGTCTTCCATGAGACTTATGATAAACAATTATCCTCACCATAGTCTTTAGGAAATAATAATATAATATTCTCTTGGGGTTAAGCCCTCAAGATTATCCCTTTTCCCTAGTCTCCTATCCCTTCCCTTCCCCTACCTAGTGGAGCTTGGTCTCCCATACTCTTTTATTGTGGTCGGTCTACACGCAATGATGTATTTATATTAATGATATGCGTGTTTACATATACAAAAATAGGCTCACTAGCCTTAAGCATATAGGCTCTTCGGCCTAATAAACACATAAGTCTTCCAACTTATAAACACTTGGCTCACCAGCCTATAAACATAATTACAATTCAGCAGGGGCTCGACCTTGGGGTGTTACAGACTCCATTGTACCATTAGAATGAGAGTGATAGAGATCATTGTGATTATATGTGATCATGGAGCAGTCTGTCAAATGTTTGATCACTTTGTTAATGAAGTGGGATCCATTATTACAGAGTAATTGTAAAGGGCATCCATACATGGTAATCATGTTTATATAGAGAAACTTAGCCATTATTTGAGCGTCATGCTCAGTTGTAGTGATGATTTTGGTCAATTTTGTAAAAGTGTCAATGGTGACAAGAATGAAGTGTTTCTAGCTAGACGTGATGGAAAGAGGCTCTAGAAACTCAAACAACCATATCTAAAAGGGGGTGCTAGGAGGATATGGTATAAACAAATGTAATCATGTGAGTGTGGTCTTCCAATGCAATGAAAAAGGTTACATTTATGGATGCATGCCATTGTTTCATGGAACATTGTAGGCCTCCACAATCTACTTAAGAAGATGAATCACATAATCATCTCCAAACCACTATGATTGTTGCTACAATGTGCTTATTGCAATAAATTAGGAACTTGATTTGGAAAAATGTATCTTCATAATATCTCATGATTCATTTGGCCTATATCTATATAATACACCAACAATAGTATGGAAAGGATATTGCTGGGCTAGATTCTAGCATTGTTTAGGGTTGTATCCTTGCAACATAGTGGCTTTAGTGAGTAACCAATAGATGTCCTATAGGAAGTGTATATTCTAAATATCTATACAACCAATAATCCACCATTAATTGACATTGTCTCACCTTAAGTGATATGCAAGAGGTGTATGTAGCCACATGGATTTTCCTTAGCTTAACAAAATAGTGACTTGAGCAACANTATTTTTTTTAGTCATTATGATCAACATATAAGTGAAATTTTTGGGATAGCATGAAAGAAAAAAACTTGTGTACAACAGTAACCATGGTTTAATACTTCTCATTGCCTTTCGACACTTCATATATTCATATTCCATTTCACATTCTAGCCTGAATCTTTAGCTCCAATTGGCATGATTCCTCATTCATGCATACAAACCATGCCAATAATATACAATCATAGTTTTCATGTGCCTATTATGCACACTTACCCTCACATATGCCTAAAATACTCAACACACCTAACTTCTCTCTCACAGTCTCACCTAGTGCACACTCCTCATCTTGCACTCTTCATTTCACACTCTTGTACTTGTACATCTTGCATGAAATTTTCTTTACTGATATGCTTATTTTTTTGCACACTCGTGTAGTGTACTTCACTATGTTGTGCCTAATTTTATTGTGCTTATTTTTTGTTGTGGACTTAACTATTTTAATGATGCGCCTACATCAACTACAAATGTTGTTTTTGAGATCATATGTAAATTCCAATGAGATTAAGGTTCAAGAAGAATAAACTAAGTTTTAGTTTAAGGATATGATTGATAAAAATGACTAAATTTATAACAAAAAATATCATCTACCTCGGTTCCCTTCCCATATTACTCCTTTTGAATGATCAAGTACTCTAATACAAGAAGAGGATTTTGAAGGAATTATTATCACCATGTAAAACTAGGCATTCATGAAGTTGATATTACAATGGAAAGTGATGAGCGACTTGAAGTAAAAGTCTTGAATGTGCACATTGAGGTCATTGCAGTAGTAGTTGACATTAAAGAGTGTGTCATTTTATATCAAAATTGAAAAGTATATTTTGTAGGGTGATTTCACAATGATTGCAACTTATTTCTTTCCCTAATATCCACAATTGTTGGGCATAAAATATTTACTATTAGCAACATATGTACCTCCTTGCCCTGTAAAAAACATGCTTTCTTGAAACATTGTTGATGATGATTGGACCATTTATTTTACTTTTTAAATTGATAAATTTATTGGTATATGTGAAGTATATTACAACAAGGGGACTTCCAATACCTTTTTCCAAGGAATACCTTGCAAGGAAACTCTTAGACACTTCCTCGCATTTGTGGGTGGTACCTAGTGCAAACTCATCAACATTGACTGTGGAAACTAAACCAATAATGAAATCAAGTGAAGATTGCAATAGAGACAATCAACTTGGGTAATCATTCCCAAGACCTTGTGCATAAAGCTCAAAGCACTCAACCACTCAAGCTAGCCCACAAGGCTAAAGGAGATACAATACTTATTAGGCATACATAGTTATTAAAAATTTGACATTCCATGAGTTGGTATATCATTCATGATGATGCAAGAAAAACAAATACTAACAAAAAATTAAAATATAAGAATAACAATGGCATATTCACATGGTATACACAAGATTTACCCTAGAAATCCTTAATCAAGAAAACTAGCCTAACTAAGAGTCACACCTCTCTCTATTGTTGGGTTGTTATATTCTTTGCAGTGAAAGTCTAGTTGATGTGGATCAAATGGAAGTGAAAGTCGAAGTCGAAGTGATCAATCGAGAAAATTCAAAGTTGAAGTGATTGACAACAAGTTGAAGAAGTTAGCTGACAAGAGGTCGTTAGGAGGTTGTGTGGAAACTGACTGAAGTTCGAATGGAGGTCGACTAGTAGTCCACTGTAACCGAATTCTGAGATTCGCGAGATTTGTAGCTAATGATTTGTGTGGATCTATAACCATTTTTGGGTGCCTTTCTTTAATTTTTTGCCTATTGTAAAGCCTATAAATAAGGCGTGTTGTAATACTGTAGAATCTAATCAATCAACCAATAATAATGAGATCAATATTTAGCAGAAGGTTGTTGGTCATGTAGATGCAAGTCGAATTTACTATAGGGTTGTTCTTGTGAAAACAAGAAGGTATGATGTCGATTGTGTCTTAGGTGTAGACAAAGGTTATACATGTAACCTTTTATTCGTAATGAATAAGACAACAAGAGAGCAAGATGCTCAAGGAATACTAGTTTTCTTGTTTGGGTTTCCATGGTAAAATCTCTATGTACTATGTGATTGCTTTGTCATTTACTTTATACTTGAAATCTGTCTTCCTCTCTTCAATTAGGTTTAGCGTGGAAGTATATTTCCTAACATGTGGTATCAAAGCTTGGTTTGACAATATCAGATATGAGCTAAACCCTAGGTCTAGTAAGAGTCGTAAGTTAGAGATCTTTAAAGTTGTGCTTAAAAGAATGGCAAGTATCTTGAGAATAGAGATCGAAAAATTCAATGGCCAGAATTTTGAGCTGGAAGCTTAAAATTGAAGATTTCCTTGTAGATTGAGAACAATGGGCAACAATCTATCTAGATACCATTCTGACAAGTATGTCGATGGAAGAATGGGAGAAACTTGAAAGAAGAGAAAGGAGTACAATTGGAATGTGTCTTGCATATTCAGTGTTTCTGAAAGTCTCAGGTGAAGATTCGGCCAAGAAATTGTGGGACAAGTTGGGAAGCTTGTACTAGTTGAAATCCCTGGTAAATAAGTTGTTCCTTAGAAAGAAGTTGTATATTTTGAGGATGAGTGATGGTGGTTTGGTAACTGAGCATTTGAACGCGTTCAACACTATAATAAGTCAATTATCAACTGTAGATATCAAAATCACTTAGGAGGATAAGTGTGTTAGCCTAATATGTTCTTTTCCAGTCTCCTAGGATAGCTTAGTAGTGGCTATAGGGAGTAATTCAACCACATTAGCACTATAATACATAGTTTCATCTCTACTATCAAAAGAAATGAGACAAAATAAGATTCTTTAATGGTGAGAGGTCGAGTAGTTGACATATATAAAGGAAAATTATTTGGTAGAAAGTCTAAGTCAAAGGGTAGATCTAAATCACCGGTTCAGTCGACAAGAAGATGTTATAAATGCGATTAAGTTGGAAATTATAAAAATGATTGAAAGTTGAAGGTAATGGAAGTCAGTATGAGATTCAATGAGAAGTAGTCGACTGAGAGAAATACTACTCTAGATAAAGGAGGAGATGTGTATCTGGTGTAGACTAGTACATGGTCAAATCAAGATGTTTGGTTGATTGACTTAGAAGCATCCTATCATATGACACCTCACATAGAATGGTTCTAAGAATATGATAGATATGAAGGAGGATATGTGTTTTTGGGGGACAAATCGACAACCAAAATTGTTGGATGGGGAAGAGTCCCACTGATACTGTAGGATGGGAGGGGTAGAACCCTTCAACGTGTGCTACATATTCCAGGTTTGGAAATAAACCTGATATCTATTAGCAAGATGAGTGATGCAGGAGTGCATAGTCTATTTTAGAAGGATACGTGCACAATGGTTCCTGGGTGTGATGGTATTAATGAAAGGAGTTCAGATTGGAACCCTATACAAGTTGTTAGGGAATGTCAACTTGACTGATGGAAAAACATCGTTGTTCCTGAAGTCGACTCGACCTCAAATCAAATTGACTCATCTCAGGATGAGTCGATTCAACACGACTCGACAAGTCTTTGTTAAGTCGACCCTGCCATTTTATGGCACAAGAGGATGGGACACATTGGAGAAAAAGGACTTTGAACTATGAAAAATAAAGGTATGGTCAAATATTTTCCTCAATGTAATTTAGAAGTCGATTTTTGTGAACATTACATATATAGAAAAAAAAATCTGGTGAGTTTCCCGTCTGGAGAAACAAGGGCAAAGGGGATTCTAGAATTGGTTCATAGTAATGTGTTTGGGCCTATACTAGTCTCTTCACTTGGTAGATCCCTATATTATGTTCCCTTCATAGATGATTTTTCCAGAAATACATGGATATATTTCCTAAGGAATAAATCAGATGTTTTTGAGAAATTCAAAGAGTTTATAACTCTTGTAGAAAACTAGACAAATAAGAAGATCAAGGTGCTGAGAAATGACAATGGTGGTGAATTTCGTGGAAAGGATTTTGAGAAGTTATGCAAGTAGTGTGGCATAGCATGCCAAAATACCACACCATATACCCCACAACAAAATGGATTTTCCAAAAGAATGAATAGAACATTGATGGACATTGCAAGGAGCATGCTTAATGGTGTTGGGATTGCACAAGAATTCTAGGTAGAAGTATTGACACTGCAAAATATTTGGTAAATATGTTTCCTTCGTCGGCACTAGTTGACTTGACTCCACATGAGGTATGGTTTGGTAAGAAGCCTTCACTTTCAAATATCAAAGTATTTTGTTGTGATGAATTTGTGCATGTTCCCAAGAAAAAGAGGAGCAAGTTGGAAAAGAAGGAAGTCAAGTGTATTTTCATTGGATACAAAGAAGTAATGAAAGGATATAAGCTCTAGGATCTTGCATCAAGGAGAATAATGTACAGTCAATATGTGGTCTTTAGATAATTCGAAGGGAAGTTTGAGTTTGAAGAGGTTCAAATAGAGAAAAATCATAGAAGGTGAGATTTGAATTGAGGAATGAAGAACATGATCCAAATGAGTCGACTGAATCAGATGAAGAGGTGGAACCAACCCCAGTTGTAAGGAGGTTTGAATGAGAAATAAAACTAGTCTAAAGGTATAGTCCACCTATATTCCATTCCATATTTGTGTTAACTGCGACTTTCGAGGAGCCTAAGTTCATAAGGGAGGCATTCGACTCAACAAAGGGTAGAATTTGGAAGGACGCCATGGTTGAAGAGATGGAATCCTTGCATAAGAATGAGACATGAGATTTATATGAATTAGTTAGAGGAAGAAAGTCCATCAGTAGAAAATGGGTATTCAAGAAGAAGATGAACGCAACAGGTTGAGTTGAGAAGATCAAAGCTTGACTGGTAGCAAAAGGGTACTCCCAAGTCGAAGGGCTTGACTTCGATGATATTTTTTCCCCTATTGAAAAATTAACTTCCATTAGAGTTCTAATGTATTTGGCTATGAAATTTGATCTTGAAATAGAGAAAATGGATGTGAAGACAACGTTCCTACATGGGGACTTGAAAGAATAAATCTACATGAAACAACCTAAAAGATTATAGTAAAGGGAAAGAAAGAGCTAGTGTGAATATTGAAAAGATCCCTTTACGGTATAAAGAAATCACCAATGATGTAGTACCAAAAGTTCAACATATACATCCTTAGTTTGGGATTTGTGAGAAGCAAAGCTGCTCACTGCATATTTTCGAAGGAAGAAGGTGGGAGTTTCATATATGTAGCATTTATGTCAATGGAATATTTCTCATCGAAAACAACATGGATGAAATAAAGGAGGTGAAGAAGTAGCTATCCTCCAAGTTCGACATTAAGGATCTCGGTGCAACGAACTTCATTCTTGGAATGGATATTAAGAGAGACCGGGTAGTTAGAAAACTTTGGTTGAATCATAAAAAGTATATTGAAACAATTTTGAAGCATTTCAACATGCATGATTACAAACCTGTAAAGGTGCCAATTCCCGTGGGAGCAAGGTTAACTGTTGAACAGTGTCCAAAGACACAGGAAAACATAGAGGACATGGCCCTATGCAAGTGTTGTTGGTAGTCTAATGTATGCGATGTTCTGCACTAGACTAGATGTTTCCCATGTAGTGGGAGTGTTAAGCAGATACATTTCGACACATGGAAAAGAGCACTAGAAAATTGTCAAGAGAGTATTCAGGTATTTGTGTGACACAAAAGATTATTCTATTTTCTACCAAGGGAAACCTGGAGTGGATAGTGAAGTATACATACATGGATTTTTCCACGTCAACTAGGATGGAGATCTGGATCGACGAAGGTCGAACAATGGATTTGTTTTCAAGATGTTCGGTTGAGCAATCAACTAGATGAGTAAGTGACAGGAGGTCATAGCCTTGTCAACAACGTAATTAAAATACATGGAAACCACTCATGGAAGAAAAGAAGAAGTATAGTTGCAACAACTGTGTTTAGGGATTCGATTTGAGTAGAAATCTATGAAGATAAATTGCGACAGTCAAAGTGAAATATTCCTGGAAAAGAGCCTAGCTTATCATTCCAGGACTAAGCATATTCATGTACAATACCATTTTGTAAGAGACATGGTGGAAATAAACAAGGTGACGTTGGAGAAAATAAACACTTTAGAAAACATAATAGACTCTTTGACCAAGTCTATGAGTGTTGTGAAGTTCTCTTGGTGTAGAGAGGTAATGGGAATTTGTTGCCCTGGGTCTGTGAACAAAAGTTCAAGATCTCCTATTTTTCAACAAAGAAGACAACAAGTCAAATAATGTTGGGTTGTTATATTCTTTGCAGTGAAATTCTAGTCGAGGTGGATCGACTGCAAGTGAAAGTCGAAGTCGAAGTGATCGACTGGGAAAAATCAAAGTTGAAGTGATTGAAAAAAAGTCGAAGAATTCAGTCGACAAGAGGTCATGTGGTAGCTGAATGAAGTCCGAATGGAGGTCGACTGGTAATCTGACTGGTAATAGAATCATGAAATTCATGGGATTTGTAGCCAATGATCTACGTGGATCCATAACCGTTTTTGGGAACCTTTATTTAGGTTTTTTGCTACTATAAAGCCTATAAATAAGGCATGTTGTAATACTGTAGAAGCTAATCAATCAATCAATAATCGTGAAATCAATATTTACCAGAAGGTTGTTCATTTAGATGTAAGCCAAATTGGCTAGAGGGTTGTTCTTATGAAAGTAAGAAGGTATAATGTCGATTGTGTATTAGGTGTAGACCAGGGTTATACATGTAACAATTTATTTTTAATGATAAGACATCAAGAGAGAAAGATGCTCAAGGAATGTTGGTTTTCCCGTTTGGGTTTCCAAGGTAAAATTTGTGTGTACTGTGTGATTGCTTTATCAATTGCTTTATAGCTGAAATATGTCTTCCTCTCTTCTATTACGTTTAGCGTGGAAGTATATTTCCTAACATATATCTCATTGTATTAACTTCACCATTCACAATAGAATATTTAGGTTTTTCGTAGCATATAAAACCCTAATCCATTAACCCATATTATATTACAACCCTAAGTTCTTAACTGGAATTAGTTTACAATGGGTCAAAACCATTGGCTGAAATAATACATAATGGAACAACAAAAAAATTCCCTCAAGGGATCTACCCCCATGGCCCTTAGTCGGTGGTTGGGTCCCCCACAATCCCCCTTGGGGATGCGACTATGTTTACCTACAAATGATACAAAACATATCTAACATTCTCCCACTTTGTTGAATACTTGCAAAAATGGGGGTAGGGGTAAGGCATTCATATAATCAATTGCTAGTGGAAACAATGCCCATTGATTCTCTACACCGAGACAATGCCCATTGAATTTTCCAATGAATCTGCAACATTCTTCAAGGTATCAATCTTCTTCAATAATACTTTGTTTTGTTTAACCATGTCTCTAGCACAATGGTATTGCACATCAATATGATTTTCCTTGTAATGATAAGCAAGGTTCTTTGCCAGAAATATTGCACTTGAGCTATCACAATCTATTCTCACTTCTTTCTCAATGAAACTAATACCTAAACACAATATTTGCAGCCATACAACTTCCTTACTTCCATTAGTGGTTTCCATGTACTCAACTTCTATAGCTGACAATGCAACTATAGCCTACCTCATGCTCAACCAACTAATTGGTCCACTAATTAGGTTAAAGACATAACCACATGTAGATATTCTATGGTCAATACTTCCAGCCTATTTTGCATCAAAAAATCCCTATATATCTATATCTATGTGAGGTTCAGGTCTCCTTGGTAGAATATTCCATAATATAAAGTGACAAACAAATATATGAAGACCCTCTTTACAGTTGTCCAATGTTCTTTCCCTGGTTTTGACATCTACCTGCTCAAAACTATGACTACATGGACAATGTATAGTTTAGTACAAACCATGGCATACACCAGACTTCCAACAACACTTGCATAGAGAACATGGGACATGTCTTCTACCTCTTCTTGTGTTTTGGGGCATTTGATATGTAGATAAATTTACACCTATAAGAAAATGTACCTTTATCGATTTACATTCCTATATATTAAACTTCCACAACAATTTCTTAACATATTTCCTTTGATTCAATTAGAGTTTCCTCTTTTCCTGATCCATTTTAATTTCCATTCCCAAAATAAAATTTGCAACACCAAGATCTTCCATAACAAATTTATAAGACAACTAAAGTTTGAAATCCTTGATGATTTCCTTATTCTGTTCAAGTAGCAACATATCATCGACATATAAGACCACATAAATAAAATGATCACCAACCTGCTTGAAATACATGCAGTGATCAAATTTACTTATTAATAAATAAAGTCCCAATATATAAGTATCGAAATTTTAAAACCACATTCTTGGAGATTGTTTTAAACCCTACATAGACTTCTTCATCTTGCAAACCAACTCTTCTTTCCCTTCATTGCAAAAACTTTTGGTTGTTTCATGTAGATTCCTTCTTCAAGATACCCATGTAGGAATATTGTCTTCACATCCATTTACTCTACTTCAAGAACAAAAGTAGCAATTACAGACAAAAGAAATCTAATATAATTTACTTTAACAATAGGAGAAAAAATATCACCAAAATCAATTTCCTTCACCCAAGAATGTTCCTTTGTTACTAGGAAAGCTTTGTACTTCTCTACCTTACCTTCTACATTCAAATTCTTCTTAAACACCCATTTTCTACAATGGGTTTTATTCCAACCAACAACTCAGCTAAACCCCAAGCCTCATTTTTTTATAAGACATCCATTTTGTCAACCACTACCTTCTTTTAGAGTTTATTATCTTTTAAATCCATTGCCTCCCTAATAGTTCTAGGATTGTCATCAATAATATATAGAACAAAACTAGAAAGAAAATTAGGTGGGGTATACCTTTCCAGTTTCCTTCTCTCATGAACTAATATCCTCAAGGATGGAGGTTTGTGCTCTTCCTCTTCTAGTTCATCCTCTTTTGTATATTCCAATTCTTCACCCTCTAACTCAAACTCTATTGCCTCTAGTTCTTCTTCCATTGGTTGGACTTCCCATTTGGGAAAATTTTTAACCTCTCTAAATACTACATCTCAATTGTAAACAATATTATTTTTACCGGGTTCTTAAGTTTATAACATTTTATACCATCTTTATAACCAATAAAGATGCAT
Source organism: Picea mariana (assembly GCA_032191745.1). Taxonomy (NCBI): domain Eukaryota; kingdom Viridiplantae; phylum Streptophyta; class Pinopsida; order Pinales; family Pinaceae; genus Picea; species Picea mariana. The sequence goes on along the minus strand of JASDQU010506263.1, from coordinate 25,553 downwards.
TTTTCAGTTTTATTATCTAGCTTACTCATGTTTTCCTTTGGAACATGCACATAAATATCACAACAAAAAACTATGAGATGTTTAAGAAACGGTTTTTCACTATTCCATGCCTCATGTAGAGTTTTATCAACCAACATCAATGTAGGTGATCAATTTACCAAGTAACATGCAATATCCACTGCCTATTGCCAAAATTCTGATGATAACCTTGCACCACTGAGCATGTTTCTTTCTTTTTCGATCAACATCACGTTCATTCTTTCTACAACTCCATTCTATTGAAGTGTGTATGGAGTAGTATTTTTCCTTTCTATTTCAGATTTCTTACAGAATTCCTCAAACTCACTTCCACATAACCCTCCACCATTATTTTATTCTATGTTTGATTCACTACAAGAGCCTTAAAATCCTTAAATTTAGTAAAAACATGTTGACCTACAAGTGTGATAAACCTTATGTAATTATTCTTGTATATTCCATTCCAAGTTTTTCTCCATACTTAGAAAATATTGATATCATCGTGGGTTCCTAACATGTTACCTTGCTACCCCTAACTTTCACAACCCACATAATATTCACTTAATTTTCCCAACCTCCATTGTACACTATCCACACTTAGAATATTTTTTGGAAATGGACATTCATCCACGGGGTTGGAGTACTACCATGATCGTCCCACCAACTTACTATTCTGCTCACCTGCTTCTCCACTTGTTCCAATCCTTCCATTATCCCACCATTCAATCATCCCACCATCCCAATCCTTCCATTACCCCACTTACCCTGATCATTTTCTTGTGCTGTTCGTCTGCTCTCCTGATCGTTTTCCACCTTGTGACACTTTACATCTTATCATGCCACATTTCCCAACATGCATTAAATTGTACTTTCCTAAAGTGACTACCACTAGTATAGGTGTTAATGCCATTTTTAACGATGAGTTTCTCAAGACAACTTCCCATAAATATTAATACCAATTATCATTTAAAATCCTTGAATTAAGAGTCTTGGAACACGTTAAAATAAACAAGTGCATTTCAATCATAGCAATTTGAAAAGTTATTTATTAAGTCCGTCACCTAGCTAAGAATTTTATCTCTAAGAAAAGAACAATTTTACAAAGACACTATCAACCTTTTGGGACGTGAAGACCAAATATTTCAATGGTCACAGGATTACATGTATTATTTTACATTGCCACCCCTGGAAAATAATTCGAACGGTATTTGGACATCATGAATTGCATCGACAGGTTGTGTTCTAGAAGCATACGATTTCAAAGGATTCATTTCATGGTGTATTGACACGTTTGATAAGGAAAAGAGAATTATTCAGTTATAGGGAGAATTTCCCATTTCTTTAGCTCCCTCATATTTTAATAGGATGTTTAGACTTCTTAAACCAACGATGGTTTTCAAGAGTGTCGAAGCTAAAGATTTCTCGAAGATGAAAAAAGGAGGATTCAAACTTCTACAAGACTACCTTGAATATCCAACGATTTTTCCTGAAGACCTCTCAAATATTCAAGTATGTTCATTAAAGAACCCATATAGATAAAGGGCATGGTTATTTTCTAGGGTAACTGGATAAGAATCCACAACTACTATTCCTAATCTTGCTTTGTATATATTGTATTTTTTAATTCATGAGAATGCCATCTTTGATTGGTCAAGGATTATTTCAAGTGATTTATCTTTTCAGCCGAGAAATTTATGAAAGAGTAAAAAGTTTTACATGTCTTCATATTTGATCTTTGTCATGACTTACCGTCACATGTTCAAAGGCCTACCTTTGGCCAAAAAGGTTAACTATAAATTTGACCTTGTACAAATGTGGTACCCTACACTCTGGAAGAAAACGATTCTTATAACTTCTGGATCCAACACATCAAGATTATTATTGGATGCTGCATCTTTCTTAGCCGAGAAATGAAGCTTTGAATCCATAGAAAATTTTAGTATTATCAGGCTCTATTGTTCACATGAGAAACCTTCATACCTACCATATTATGTTTCTAATAGAATATTTATACTTGAGATGTGTAAACAGTATAAATTTTGGGCTTACCTTTTTAATGAAAAAAGGAAAAAACAATTCATCCCATTACCATAGAAAATTGGGGAAATAACTGTAAAAATCATTTCCCATCTTGATGAAATCTCAAATCAATTTGATTTATTCAATCTTAAGCAAGAAAATGCGATAAAGGGTTTCGATCCTAATCAATTATTTATGACCCACATGACATTAGTAGGATATAGTGTGTCATTTTCCAAGGCATTTTTGTTTGGAGAAGAAGAATGTGACAATCAAAAACCTCAAGGGTTACCATTGGAAAAATTGCAAGAATATATTGAGATAGTAATTAGTACCAATGATCAACACAAACATCGAGGAAGAGTTGTAAATGAAAAAAGTTCACGGTCCACAAATGTTTCCCAAAAAATCATTTCATCCAAAGGAAAACCCCAAAATTCAATTCAAAAACAGAGAAAGTCTTCTAATTATGATGACATGGGAGAAAAAACTCTCCTAAGGGAAATCTTGAGAAGCCACACACACTCCCATTTTCTAGTAAGAGGAAAAGAGGTAAAAATAAAGAAGAAGAAGATTAAGACATACCTGGAAATTAAATTGGCTCAGAAGATATGGAACTCGGCATAAATGTTGAAGAGATAGAAATTGGAGGTGAAGAAGAGAGAATACAAGAAAGAAGAACAATTACAAGGGAATTGGATACACAAGAGCCAATTATATTTGAAGAAGAGTCCATTACCCTTCATTGTGCTACATTGAATGAAAATTCAAGAAAGTTAGTCACTGAAAAGGTGAATTCAAAAAATAAGAAAATTTAAGAAAAATGGAATTTAGAATTTGACTTTCAAGGAGTTCCATCCTCCAGAGTCTTAGAATTTCATGAAGCTACAGGAGAAGCTTTAAATTTTTCAATTGGAGATATAGAAAATGAAAATGTGATTCTAAAATATAGAGTGAAAGAATTGGAAAATGCTCTAATACCCTCACCATTTTTTTCCAGTCGTATTGCCGCCATACATCCATTGAAGACTCTTGAAGGAACACTAGAATCCAAATCAAGGTTAAAAGGAATGTCAAGCTTGCTAGATGTTATCAGGAGATATGTCGGTGACAACATCCAAAAGAGAAAGTCCTTGATTCTTGAAACTTGGAAGTTGGAAACCAATTTTGTCTCTTTAGGCTCGATAATGACACACTTAAGGAAGTATCTTCAAGCAGATTGGAAAATTATGAAGAATTTTATAAAGGATCCATATCTACTTTTAGTGCAAGGGTTTCAAGTCGTAGTTAATTTCGACGAAAAGAAGAGGATTTTCCTTCAACAATCCACTTAAAACAATTAAAGTCATGTTGGCTTAAGAGAATTAAAATTTTAAAGGAAATTTTAGCTGAATGTGATGTCATTAGTGTAAAAAGGGGTGAATTATATTTAAAGTTAATTGATTTAGAACTATTTGGGCCGACTAAAGACTTGGAGGATCCACATTTGATTATGAACTCTATACTCCTATCAAATGAACAAATGGAAGAGAAGCTGGACTCCTTAAAAATTGCATTAGTAGAAAAGTTCAACAACTTGACTGAATATTTGGAGGCAGAGGTAGAGAGTTGGTTGGTGAGTTATGCAAACAAAAATTATGATATTGAATATACCTTATATAATCTCTCAATGGATTTTTAAGATCTTGAAAATTCGTTATTTGATATCAAAGTTAAACAAGAGATAACAGTTGCACCTATGAGAGAATCTATTGGATTTTTTAAAAAGAATGCTTTAATGAAAATAACAAAATCAGACCAAGATAAAATAGTTGCAATCGTTCAGGCAATTCCAACAAAATAAGGTATAAAATACATCTCGACCAACAGATAGAGGAGAGAGAATNCAGTTGCACCTATGAGAGAATATATTGGATTTTTTAAAAAGAATGCTTTAATGAAAATAACAAAATCAGACCAAGATAAAATAGTTGCAATCGTTCAGGCAATTCCAACAAAATAAGGTATAAAATACATCTCGACCAACAGATAGAGGAGAGAGAATCCATCATTGTAAGTCAAGAGGTCATCTTTCAAAATTTCCCACCTTCTATACTTCTCATTTGGAAATCAACCAACTTATGTCTTTTCATTCACTGAAAACTCATAGACGATTTCTACATCCCCAAACTTTAATGTGGATTGAGTACTACTACTAATTCCTACGATTAGATTATCCCAAGAGTCTGACAAAGAACATAACAAGGTGATACACTCTTCTTCTTCCTCCATCTTAATATCAACAAAGATAAGTTGACTTACCAGAGTATTAAAGGAATTTAGATGCTTTGTCATGGAGTCACCATCATCCATCCTAAGATGATACATCTTTTTTTGAAGAAACAACTTGTTTACTAGGGACTTTGACTGATACAAGTTCCCTAACTTATCCCACGTCGTCTTTGCATTATATTCTATGGAGACATTCAACAACACCAAATATGAGAGGTAGAGTCAAATCATACTTCTTGCCTTTATTTCTAACTTTTCCCAGTCTTCTTTTGACATACAAATAGGTTTTATACTTGGTTCCACAACGATCCCCTATACTCTATCTACAAGAATATTTTCCATATTTAAATTCCATAACTCGAAGGCCTAACCATTAAAATTCTCCATTCTATTCTTGAACTACTCACCTTTTTTCTTTACAAAAGATTCATTGTGCAAAGCTCCCCCTCAACAATAGGTTTATTGCAAGCTTGAGATACCCTTTCTCTTCATAGAATGAGCTAAAACCTAGCAACAAAGGCATCCCATTGAAGCCAACAAATTGTCTCTAATACCAAATGAAGCGTTTGATATACCTATGAAGGACAAGAAAATACTAACATAATCTAAAACATAAGAATAACAATGACACATTCACAGAGTATACACAAGATTTACCTTGGAAACACTTAACTAGGAAAAATGTCCTAATTGAGAGTTGTGCCTATCTATATATCACTATATTAACTTCACTATTCACAATACAATATTTATATATTCCAGATCATCCAAAACCATAATACATTAACCTATATTGGATTACAACCCGAATTCCTTAATTCAATTTAGTTTACAATGGATCAAAATCATTGACTGAAATAACACATAATGAACCAAAAAAATCCCCAAGGTCTCCACCCTCAAACCCTGGTTGGGATGTGACTAAGTTTACCTACAAAGGATACAACACATATCCAATTTAACTTTCCATGAGTTTGTGTATCATTCATAGTGTTGCTTCTCTCACATATAGAGAAAATGAGTATCCTACTAAGAAAACATTGTAGGGATTGCAATTCAACATGAGGAAGTTAGAATTAAAGACACACATAATTTTGGGTTTGATAAAATAATGGATGCATTGGAAGTGCACCTTCACCTAAAAATAAACAGGGCTCATGATCCATATTATGCTGAGAATGAAATGAGACAAAAACAAAAACATAGCAGAGAACACAAAAATACAGTGAAATCCAACTTCTATTAATGAATAAGATAGAAAAACACTACAGAACACAAACTGGTAGAATGGGGTAGCTTATCTCTGAAAAGAAGGAAATGTTGGATATTCTTCATTCATAACAAGCTTTACATCACACTCCATTGCATGCTTAAAGGTCCTCCTTCACGTAAATTATATATGAGAGAGTGAGAGGATAACAATTCCCATGATGTATGTGGGATAAATTGGTATAAGTTTATAAAATTCCATAGGCATATAAAACACTAGGACATCCCAGGAAGTCACCCATCCCAATACTACTCCATCCCAAGCACACTTAGCTGCGAAGTTCTAATGGGATCCAATGCATTAATGCTATGTTGTATGCATGTACACAATACCACTAGGAAATCATTACATGATATCTATAATTAAGAAATGAAGATGGCATTACATTTTATTCCCCATAAAAAGGTGAATATCATGGTTTATCAAAACCATAGTCTCTAAATGTTGATTCAATGGAAAAGTTGGATGGCCACCAAGATCGACCTAGATCATTCCTCCCCCCTTAGGAAGCAATGATCCCCATTGCGTCAAGTTTCCTCGGGAGACGGGGAAACTTCTGTTGAATATGAACCTTGGTGAGACACTTACCTTGTTGAAGTAGATGTCCTACTTATTCTTTTCCTATGGAAGGATGTCATGAACTTGTTGGAGGTGTTGTATCTGTTCAACATATCTGGCTGTATGATCTTTGCTGGTCTGAGTGTGGGAGGACTATGTTAGTGAAGATGCGACAATAATATCTATATCAATGGGGGCTAATGGTTGGAACCCCAAGCACACCTGAAAAGGGAAATGGATGATAGAGATATGTTGAACATATGGAAGACTCTTATTCTCTTCGTGCTCCTCTAAAATCTTGTCGACCTGCTTCTGTTGGATAGAAACATCATGGGATGAGGATGTAGTGGTCGTAGTGACCTTTTGTTTACCATTTGACTGGATCATTGTTGGCCCTTGACCAAGTTTTGAGGATCCTTGGTCATGTTTGACCTATTTTTGGGACTTCGACAGGCTGTTGAAGGTGGAACGCAAGACAAAGCGGAGATCGCGGGATCTCGACCCCTTTTTAGGGCTTTTTGGGTTTTTGGGCTTATGTAACGGGTATGGGAATGTTGGCCCATGGGTTTACTCATGTTTAGGCTTGATTTTGTAATGTATAAATAGAATACTAGGCGATATAAGAAGGAGTCAGTCATTTGTAAGTTGTGCTAAGTGAAAGTAATGGTTGTAAGTGATTTTTGCATGTTGTGTGAGATAGTATGCAGGTTTTGTGCTGTAACCTAGCTTGGGGAAGGAGGATATAGCGAAGAGTGCGCAGATATCCTGTCCTCTGCGGAGTTGATCTTGAAGCTTTGTGCATGTAAGAAGATTTAAAGAAGCTAATAAAGAAGATGAATAGTTGGTGGACGTAGCCCCAGGGTGGGGGTGAACCACGTATATCTTGTGTTGTGTATGATTTGTGCTTTATGGTTGTCCTCTTGTTTATATGGTTAAATGATTAGTGCTCTAATATATGCTTGGAAGGATATGATATGGTAGCTTAGTGCTGAATAATGTGAATGAAGGTTAGATCTGATATATGTTTATGTGCTTAGTGCTTGAATATACTAGATCTAGGTGAATACTGC
>JASDQU010506262.1:0-28209 GCA_032191745.1 Picea mariana | reverse complement strand
TTATGCTTTAGGTAACTATATGTGATTAATTTAAGTATTATAAGAAAGTTCAATGACTTGACTCAATCTAAATATATTTGGCTCACAAACCTTGAAGGCTCCGGTGGGGTGTATGTATTCTTTCATGTAAATCTCTAGTATAGAAATTTAAAAAATAGATTTATACTATAAATTTAAAAAAACAGGTTTTCCCAAATAATAATCTAAAAATATCCCTCTCACTAAAAAAATATGCATATGTTTTTGTATTATGCCAATTTTTTTAGACCTTACAACCTACTCCAACCACATGAAACAACTCCTTCATATAAAAAAAAGTTTAATCCCTTAAATAAAATGTTTTTTAAGCTCAACCTAATTGCTCCTAAATCTAATGCAATTAATGAGACATGTTCATCTACACGACTTAGCCATCTTTGATGCACAAGCTCCATCTCCTCTACTTTTATTTTTATTTTTGGTTTCATTGCATATAACCACACATGCACTTGTTCCTTTGAAATGAAGTCATATTGAATGTGTCAAATTGTGTTCCTTCTAGGATTCACATGTAGAGTATATTAACCGATACATTTAGAGATGCCAAATTAGTCAGTTTAGAGAGTTTTTGAGGAAACTCTCCACTCAAATTATTTTTAGCAAAGTATAACTATTCCAAAGTAGAAATCTCACTAAGAGATGCAAGAATTTTTCCCTCCAATAGATTTCCAAATAAATTCAACAACCGCAAGGCACTAAAACTTCCCATGCTTGGAGGTATTTCTCTAACTAAATTCTTGATAGACAATTCAAATATTATGTTTGTCAATAGCACATATGTAAGAGGATACTCAACACCCTTGATGTCAACCTTCACTTCCTCATATAATAATAATAATAATCTATTTTTAAGGTCATGACCAAGTCACCATCACTAAGTTGAGAAGACGTAAGAGTTTGAAATCCCTTGAGTCTTCCTAATTTAGATGGTATTCTCCCACTCAGCTTATTATTGGATAAATCCAATATCTCTATTTGAGAGAGATTTGTGATCCATTCAGATATACCACCTTGGAGCTTATTATAACCAACTTGCTTAAAATTCACAACCCTTAAAAAGACCCACGGTATTTAAGAAGATCCCCTCATAATTTATTTTTCCTTAAATCTAATACTTGAAGTTTGGTACAATTAATCTTAAGAAGATCCCCTCATAATTTATTTTTCATTAAATCTAATACTTGAAGTTTGGTACAATTGATCTTAAGAAGATCCCCTCATAATTTATTTTTCCTTAAATCTAATACTTGAAGTTTGGTACAATTGATCAAAGATAAAAGGAGAGCCCTAGAAAACCTGTTAAAATGCATTGAGAGAATATTCAATGTAATTGAAAACATTATGTTTAAATGTCCACTAAGTTTGTTCTAGGATACCTTGATCCGACTTAACTACGTACAATTCTGTAAAGATTGGGAACCTTTTCATTGAATTGGTTTTTAGATAAATCTAACATCATTAGATTGATGCATTTGCCAATATCCTTAGGGATTATTCCTCTAAGTTTATTGTTGGACACTCTTAAAAACACCATCTCTTTGCAATTTCCTAAAGATGTCAGAATCCTTCCACTCAAGTTGTTGATTCTAGAGACAAAAATTCTAAGTTTTGCAGTGAGCTCAATTCCGATGGAATTCTTCCACTCAAGTTGTTGGACAATAAAGACACACTCACTAAGTTATGCAGTAAGCCCAATTCCATCGAAATTCTTCCACTCGAGTTGTTAGAATCTAGAGACAGGAATTCTAAGTTCTACAACGAGACCAAGACCAATTATGTTAGAATTCTTCCTCTCAAGTTGTTGGAATCTCGGGACAGGAATTCTAAGTTGACAAAGGTGAAGAATTTGGTTGGGTAACCCGTTTAATTCAGTCCAGCACGTGCTTGACGGGAATGCAGTGATGCAGTCAAGCGTGTGTTGACTGAGGAGAATAGGGAGAAAGTTGATAAAGATAAAAGAATTTTGATTGGGTGCTCGTTTAATGCAGTCCAGCGCGTGCTTGACCGGAATGCAGTCAAGCGCGTGCTTGGTGAGATATCATATGCAGTCCAAGGCGTGCTACACGAAGCTTAAGTTTGTCGAATTGTCCAGCGCGTGCTTGACCGGAATGCAGTCAAGCGCGTGCTTGATGAGATATCATATGCAGTCCAAGGCGTGCTACACGAAAATTACTATCTTAAAATGATTTAACATCTTAAAATATTCATATTGCAATATAATTTATGAATATATGTAATTTCATTAATCTAAATGGTTAGTACTAATTTCAAATCAAAATTACCATTTCCCCTCCCATTTTGAGCAGCTCTAAAAGACTAGAATATTTAGATTATGTTATTATTTGGTAATAGTTAATATATATATATATTTTAAATAAAAGTGGATCTTTATATTAATGACAACTATAAGTTTACAAAAATTCCTGTAGCCTATTTGTGATTGCCTAAATGCCTGTAGTTGAAGGTAGAACAACTAGTAACAAAATTACATGATGCGAATCGGCGCTAGCTTTGCTCTGGAAAAGCCCTCCCTTTACGTGACCGCTCGCCTAACCAAAAGGCGCTCCACGACTTCACGTCTCGGGTCTTTGCAAGTGAGTCACCCCGACTCTCCTGACCTCCGAACTCTCGAACGGGAGCCTAGCGTGTGCTAGCTCCTCTATTTACCTTCACCAATGTGACCCCTCGCTATGACCTGGGGCCATTCTTTCAAGCGACTTCGCACTTCGTGTTGTCAGATGATTGCTTGTCTCCCTTATTCTGAATCCACAATCCCCGCGATCCAACGGTTTTGCTCTCCCCTTCACGACTTGGGACTTCGCGCTTCTTGAGATCGAAAGATGGCTCGTGTCCCTTCTTCCAATATCTGAAACCCCGACGCTCCACTTGTCTCAGATCAACAGTCCAAGACTACCTATTATCCAATGGTTCAGATCTCCTTCGCGAACTCAGACTTTGCGAGTTCCCACAACTCCTATCGTCGACTTCCCGAGTTGCGAACTTCCGCCATGACCAAATTTACGGTCCACGCTGTCCCTTCGATCAACGATTGCAATCAAGTCATGAACTCGGACTCCACGAGTTCTCACGACCCTTACTTCGGGCTTTTCTGATCTACGAATCAGTGAAACACTAACCTCTCGCCACGTGTCCACTTTCGATGGACGGTCAGGATTGTTGCGGCTCCTGACTCTTCGGGTATCCTTCTTCGTGCCCAGATCTAACGGTTTAGATCTGATCTCCTCTTGAGTTTTCTTCTGAGTGTATGGGCGTGAGATTCGACTGCCAAACTTTGCGACTTTGGCAAGTCCACTTTCATTCAAGGTGCTAAGGCTCATGCTCTTTACTTCTGACGGTTGTTGATCTCCTGCGCTACCGCTTACGATCGCCCTCTCTTCTGATCTTTTGATCATTTCCGACTTAGAAGAATTTCTAAGTATTCAAAGGTGGCACCCCTTCCCGCTGGGCAAGCTCCTTGCATTGGAGCCAAAGGGGTGAGCTTTGGGACTGCCTGGAATTGTGGAGAATGGTCTGCTGCATGGAGTCAACCCCTGCATTGGTGTAGATTTTAACCTTGTACAATATTTACTGCAAACAAATTTTCAGTAAAAGAACAAAAATATGCACTGGAAAATACAAACATTACACAGAGATTTTTCCCTTGGAAACCCAAACCGGGAAAACCAACATATTCTATATTCATTCATTGGGTTACATTGTTTACAATACAATATACATATAGGAGCCAACAACATCCAAAACCCTAACCCAATGGCCTGGATTAGTCCAAAACCCTAATTCCTTAAACGGAAATAGAAAACCATCGACAAAGAAACCATGTGCCAAAAAACCACCTAAATATATGACACTACTCCTCGTGCAAATAATATAACACATAACCAACATTCTCCCACTTGTTGTTTTCTTTGCATACAAGGGGTTACAGGGTTACATAGTCAACAATCCAAGGCAACAATGCCCATGGATCCTCTACACCAAGAGAACTTCTCAGCGCTCACAAATATTTTTAATGAATCTGCAACATTCTTCAAAGTGTCCACCTTTATCAACAATACTTTATTTTGTTCAACCATGTCTTTCACAAAGTGATATTGAATATCAATATGCTTTGTATTTGAATGATAAGTTGGGTTCTTTGGCAGAAAAATTGCACTGTGATTGTCACAATCTATCCTTACGGCTTGTTGTACCAACCCAATGCCTGAACACAATCTTTGTAACCATACTGCTTCCTTACTTGCATGAGTGACTGCCATGTATTCAACTTCTGTAGTTGAAAGTGCCACTACAACCTGTCTTTTTCTCATCCAACTTATTGCTCCTCCAAACAGGTTAAACACATACCCACTTGTAGATCTCCTACGATCCAGATCTCTAGCCCAGTCTGCATCCACAAAGCCATGTATAGCCACTACTATGTCCAATCCCGGTCTTCCTTCGTAGCACAATCCATAGCTAGCAGTGCCACACAAATACCTGAAAACCCTTTTTACTATTGAACAATGCTCCTTCCCTGGTTTTGACATATACCTGCTCAAAACTCCCACTGCATGTGCAATGTCCGGTCTAGTACAGACCATTGCATACATCAAACTGGCAACTGCACTCGCATATGGAACATGAGACATGTCCTCCTCCTCTTCATGTGTCTTGGGGCACTGATCCGCAGATAACTTTATCCCAACAGGAATAAGAACCTTGACCGATTTACATTCCTGCATATTAAACCTCTGCAATATTGTCTCGACATATTTTCTCTGATTTAACCAGAGTTTCCTCTTTTTCCGATCTCTTTTAATTTCCATGCCCAAAATGAAATTTGAAGCACCGAGATCCTTCATGTCAAATTTAGAGGACAATTGATTTTTCACATCTTGGATAATCTGCTTGTTGTTTCCTATCAACAACATGTCATCCACATACAAGACCAAATAAATCAAATGATCACCAATTAATTTAAAATACACACAGTGATCCTCTTTGCTTCTTGTGAAGCGAAGTCCCAGCATATAAGTATCAAATTTTTTATACCACATCCTTGGTGATTGTTTTAAAACATACAGGGACTTTTTCAGCTTGCATACCAACTCCTTCTTTCCCTTCACAAAATAACCCTCTGGTTGCTTCATATAGATTTCTTCTTCCAAATCCCCATGTATGAATGTTGTCTTCACATCCATTTGTTCTACTTCAAAATCAAATGCAGCAACAACAGATAACATAAATCTTATAGAGGTTAACTTGAAAACAAGAGAAAAAATCTCACCAAAATCTAACCTGGGAATAACCCTTTTCTACTAATTGAGCTTTGTATTTCTCCACTTTTCCTTCTGGATTCAACTTCTTTTTAAATACCCATTTGTTGCCAATGGGCTTTCTTCCAGTCGACAACTCCACTAGATCCCAAGCCTCATTCTTATCCAAAGATGCCATTTCTTCATCCATGGCCCTTTTCCAGAGATTTCCATCCTTTGAATCCACTGCCTCCCTGACGGTTCTAGGATCATCATCCGTAATAGACAGAGCAAAATTTGAACGGAAATAAGATGGACTATACCTTTCCAGTAGCCTTCTTTCTCGAAATGATTCGCCCAAATTCTATAGGATAAAATTATTTTACCTTAAAAATTGCCAAAAAATTATAAAAACTATATAAAATACTTAGAAATTTGAATATTTTTAAAAAAATATCGCCAAAGATTTATAGTTGACATATGAAGGATTAGTAATATTCGCCAAGGTTTCTATATTTTAAAATAAATTTCCATCCTTAAAATCATCCCTAAAATTAATGTCAAGGTCAAAGTACTTGAAGTGTTTTAAGATGCCCAAATTCTATGTATTTGTCTCTGCCAAACTATTATTTGAAAGATCCAAAGTGCCCAGTAAGGAGAGACTACCAAGAGATGGGGAAGAGTACCTTCCAGAAGTAATTCAGGAAGGATTAGGGCATCCACTCTTTAGTATGTTGTACGTAGGAAAAAACTCTGAGTTCTCAGCTGTCCAGTTGTACAATGATCCTTGTGGATCCAATGGGATGGTGTTTTTGGCGAACAAAATTATTTGGAATTTCGTTGATGCCAATTTAGTGCATTCAATGGCGTGTTTGATGGTGTGTCCATAAATACATTCAGGGCTCCTATGAAGATCTAAGAAGGATGCAGAATCATTATATTGAGTAGAACATAGAGGTGAAGGTTACTTGTATTGGCCAAGGGCACGTGTGCTAAACAAGGTATGCTATCTAGCTTCTTTTTGTTAAATTTATGAAATTATATTTACAAAATAACAATCTTAAATAAGGGTAAATAGCTTTTGTTAAATTTATGAAATTTTATTTACAAAATAATAATCCTAAATAAGGGTAAATAGCTTAAAACATTGGGAGGTAAGTTTTGCACTCTCTTCAGTCGGATTCAAATCCCCAAATATTGACTTGTTGTATCTTGGCTTAAAAAGTAGGTGGGCCCAGATGTCTCAATTCTAAAGTACCCGACCAATTACCAATTCAGTAGAATAAATTTAAAACTTATTTTACAATAAATTTGAAGTTATTATATTTTTAAAGTATTTCATATTAATTTCTGGGATTCCAATCTAAATGAACAAAAGTAATTTTTTCTTATAACTAGTTTTAAAAAGAAAATTGACATTGCTAAAATAAGGATGAATTCTCACAAGCTTCATTACCAAACACGCATTGAACAAATCATAAGAAGCAGTGACATAAAAGAGTGATGCTTATAAGGTGGAGGATGAAAAATGCTTTCTCTTAAAATGTCATGTATATCCATGTTAAATCTCAATTTAAAAATATTAAATCTCAATTTCAAAATATTTGTAGTATTAATGAGCTTCATAACCTATTAATTCATCAAAACTATGGAGATTTAGGATAAATTCTCTCTAATTTCTTTGATCATAGATACAAAATGTTAAAGTAAAGTTGGTCTCCATAACAATCATCATCATCATTGAAAGTTAAAAGCAAAGCAAAGCATTATGTTTAAGAGCATAGATTTATCCCGTGTTTTTAATTATTTACAAATTTTGTGTCCTTAAATAATTTGGATCAAGAAGAATATATATTATCTTTTTTAACATTAACATTTGATGTAAAGAGCATAAAGAACATATATTCATCCTTTGTTTTTATTTATTTGCAAATTTTGGGTCCTTAAATAATTTGGGTCAAATAATTTGGGTCAAGAAGAATTTATACTATTTTTTTTTTTTAACATTAACATTTGATATTACCTTTTTCCATTTTATAATATTAATGTTCATATATTTGTTCTTAAGAAAAAATATTGTAATTTCTACTTATTGAAGAAAGAAATCACATTCATCAAGTAGTCATGACACAATAAAAAAGCAAATGCATGTGCTAATACTACTTACAAGAGTATAAGTGCAGGCCATACATACACATACACATATATTATATATATTATTGCTTGCAATTTAAAAAATAATAATTAATTCTTTCCTCCTTTTTTTTTCCTTCTTAAGTTTGTTACCTATTACCGTCTCTTTGAAAAAGGATACACATTAACCAAATGTAAGTTTTAGAACAATATATAGAAATTCATAGAGAAACTATTTGTTATTTGAATTAAATGAATTAGTTTTATGAACTCTATTTATTCCACCTAAGACTTAGAGAACAACCACTTCTTCAAGGAGCAAAAATGTTTAGCAATTACTTTGAATGATACAATGTGATATCGTTAGAATGCCATACTGAAATAAAGTGTGATTTTTCACATGATAAACACCCACTTTTACAATAAAAAAAAACCCAATGTGGGAAAATATTAGTTTAACAATATATCCGATGCGCTACAATCGTAACCCAAAACTATATGCAATAAAATTTTGACCAAATTAAAAACACGTGACTCAATATAAATTTTAAAACTCCGTAGGTTTATATGGATCTAAGCTAGTTCATAGTGTCTTACAAGATACTCATTCATACTTTTGTTAATTCTTGTGACATATATCATGGAAAACACTTTGCTAAAAAGTTTTGAGTTCACTGGAAAGCAATGTAGGATTTTATCTTTTGCTTTTGATAGGTTGACACAAATAAAGTACAATATAGATCTTCATGGAAATGAAGATGTTTAATGCTTAGAAAATTCATGTTATGGCATCATTTTGCAGCACACATAAATGTTGAGTTGGATGAATAAAAAATTACTTAGTTATATTATAAAATATAATATGTTCTTTCAACAGTTACATCGATAGAGAAGGAATAATACTGGCAGGGAGAATCTTTCTCCTACAATTGGTCCACCAACCAATGTGTAGGTGAAAGAATAGAACTATAGAGAATAGATATTTTAGATTACAAGAGAGCTAGATATGTTCGAAACAAATGCACCAAAAAAGGATGAAATATTGAAAAAAAACCCATCAGAGACTAGTGCCTCCAGATTTAAAATATTTTGATCACATGTGTGGGCCCCTCATGGCCATCGAGCCATTGATTGTAAGTGATCAAGCCTTCCTTTTTTGTAGTGCTGTCTTGGATAATAGGTCCTCTTCCCTATTGTACTCTTGGGAGGCATGTGTGAAAGTAAGCTTCTTGAAATAACATTCTATGGATCTGATGTGGTCCATCCAGGCCAGAAGAGCAATTGAGTGGAGCTTTCCAATGTGATTCAACCAGTCAATGATGACTCTGGAATCACCGATCATGTAATATCCATCGGCCGAACACAAATGCAAATGTAATCCAAGTATATTTAAGATAGTGAGTTGTTTAAACATCATTTTTTTTTGTAATACACCTTTCATGGCATGGTGCACGCATATAATACGTAGTAAAGTGATGTAATGTGTAGATTTCTGGATACCGTGCGCAGTAACTATAGTGCGCGCAACCTTAAAGACAACGGATACAACAAGCAATAACTAAAGTGCGTGCAACCTTAAAGACAATGGATACAATGCACAGTAACTAAAGAGCACACAATATTAAGGTCAACGAACCTTTATGTATATAATATGCATTATAGGCTGGTGAGCCAGTATTATAAGCCAGAATGCTTATGTTTTGGAATTAGGCCAGAGCACCTAGATGTTAAAGGCCAATGCGCCTATTTTGTATATGTCTCATGATTAATATAAAATACATCGCTGCGCGCAGACTGACCACGATAAAAGAGAAGGGGACTAGATTTTACCAAATAGGGAAAGGGAGGGCTTAAAGTTAAGAACAGGGCTAAGCTAGAGAGCTTAAAGCCGAAAAATAAATATTATATTAATATTTCTTAAAAAACATAAAGTGAAGATAATTAATTTATCCTAAGTCCTAAAGTAGGGGACAAGTGTATCAAATTAACTTCCAACATGACAAGTGTCAAGTTGGAGACATGCATACTTATTGCCGAGACTTAGTTCCTTTGTGGAGAGAGCTGCCATTGTGGGGGGTGGGGGAAAGAATTGCGGGGAATCTTACCATTTTTCCTTCGACCAGAGAACGATTACCCGAGATACAATCCATCAGTCCTTGAGCTATCCTCGTATCTTCCTACCACCGTACCCAGACCAGATCGATAACCATTCCTGTTGGTGTACCTGTCATCTTGGGAGCGGGATTGAAGAGGCGGGTTGTCAGGCTCGTGAGCAATTCTCTGAGTGAGATAATTGTTGGGGATTGATTTCATGAAGGTCCTAAACTACGGCTACAATGCTCTAAGACTTCCAGTCTGACCTGTTGTTGAAGCCCTAGAAGGGAAGTGGGGAAGCCGAAGGACTGTTGAGTAGAGAAGGGGTACACTTCCTTGGGTGGGACATGCATGTGGGGAAGGAGAGGCTATAGGCTGTGGTTGAGTGAACACCTAAGAGGGAGTCTTTCCAGTTGACTGTGAACCTTTAGCCTGGTTAGGAACCCCTTTCCTGGGTGGAGTCTAGTCCCAACTCGGGGGTGACTCACTGTTGAGAGTGATGAACAGTGTAGTCTAAGGCTGGGAGGTTCATGGATGGTCTGCACGCAGTTGGTGACATTCTTACTAAGATAAGTACCGGTTATGTGATGAATTTACATGTTGCTTTTTCATTTATGTGTTATTTTGTGGGTTTTATTGCATGTATGATTGTAACTGTCCGTATGTTTAAGGGTATACCTCTGTATACGCTGCATGTGTGTGTTTACTGTTGATTAAGCCCAAAAATCATATATTTACAGAATGCAATTGTTTGTTTATGCTTTATATGTGAAGCTTCCGCTAGAGCATTGTATGTATATGTTTAATTGCATGTAGTTCAGTATGTATGTATGCCTGTGTGTGTATATACGTATTTGAAGAGAAATGTTATGTGACATAGCTTAGTTGAATACTGGGGTGTTACAATATGTTGTCAAAATTATGTTAATTGTCTGAGTAGTGACATTCTCTTGCCTGTTGGTGGTCGGGGGTATGTTACAGTATGGTATCAGAGCCATAGTTTTCGACACTGATCTTGAATGGGCCAAACAAGTCGAATTGAGACGAGATTACAATATGGTATCGATTACAATATGGTATACAATATATTTGCATTCATGGAAAATTGAGCCACCGCACAGAAGAATAATATGTAGGGATGCGTGGGCTAAATTTATCATTGAGCGGAGTGCATACACATAGTAAGGGTGCACGTGGTGTGCGTAGTATGGTAAGGCACAATGAAGTTTGGTTGGTACGCACACAATATGAGTATGAGTTGTATCGCTACAGTGCAGGCAAGGGTGTGCGCAGGTAGTTGTGCGCGGTAGCGACAGAGTATTCGATGGGGCATACAAATTATTGTACGCAGTAAGGCATATTGAACTTTAGCATAGTGCCATGCATAGAGAAAAATGCATGTGGAATATCCAAGTGCGATATAGAAATAGTGCGCAGTGGGTATCAACGCGTAACACAGAAGTAGTTCACGCAAGTTATTGGCGTGACGAAGAGGAAAGGTATAGCAGATACAGGTGCATGGAAGCATGATTACCTTATAAAGTCGATGTGCATGATAAATAAAGGTACACAGGGTGAATTTTATGCGCGCAAAATCGTCTGACACTGATCCTGATCCATAGTTTTCGACACTGATCCTGAATGGGCCAAACAAGTCGAATGAAGACGAGATTACAGTATGGTATCGATTACAATATGGTATGCAATATATTTTCATTCATGGAAAATTGAGCCACCGCACAGAAGAATAATATGTAGGGATGCGCACGCTAAATTTATCATTGCGCGGAGTGCATATGCATAGTAAGGGTGCACATGGTGTGCACAGTATGGTAAGGCACAGTAAAGTTTGGTTGGTGCACACACAGTATGAGTATGAGTTGTATCGCTACAGTGCAGGCAAGGGTGTGCGCAGGTAGTTGTGCGCGGTAGCGACAGAGTATTCGATGGGGCATACAAATTATTGTACGCGGTAAGGCATATTGAAATTTAGCACAGTACAATGCATAGATAAAAATGCATGTGGAATATCCAAGTGCGATATAGAAATAGTGTGCAGTGGGTATCAGCGCGTAACACAGAAGTAGTACGCGCAAGTTATTGGTGCGATGAAGAGGAAATGTATAGCAGATACAGGTGCGTGGAAGCATGATTTACCTTATAAAGTCGTTGTGCACGATAAATAAAGGTACACAGGGTGAATTTTATGCGCGCAAAATTGTCTGAATGGCTAATTAAGACGATGAGCCTGAGTTTAATGGAAAATTTACATAGTATTCAAAGAAAGAGGAATACACAACTGCATTGAAGTATTTTTTAAAATGATTCAAGCGAGTGAGATGAATTCCGAGTTTTATTCAAACAGTTGAAAGTGAAATATAAGTTACAAGAAGACACATAATATTAAAGGAAACAAGATTCATATCACCATCAGTTGGAATCTTGTCATAAGCAATACAAAATCCGCTTCTGCGCTTATATATTCATTTAGAATCAAAAATTACAAAAGGGGATGATTCAAATAGCAGTGGCCCTATTTAAAGAGACCATGCAAGAACAATTCTATCATCTCCGGATATTCCTTACCTCTACTACCATCTGTCCAAAAATCACTGAAATATACTCAATTGTATTTGAGGGCTCATTTAAGCTTAGCTAGCTCCTCATTTAAAGAATCTAACCAGACCGGTTGATTCTCTCCAACACTCTCAGCCGCTTCAATGACAGGTTCTTTCTTCTGTCACTTGCTTCCTTTCTTATTTGTAGCTGGTCTATTGATATCCAGATCTCTCATGATTGGATTTAGCCTGATTTCCAATCTCGAATCAGTAACAGGTACTGTGTTAAATTTAGTCGCAAGTATCCGTGCGACTACCTTTTCCTTCGTACTCGCAGGAAAATTTAGCATGTTGCCTGAATAACCAGTCTCATTAGATTTAACTAGGTTCATATACCTCAGTTTTGTGGACACCGAAATACTTTTGCATATATGAGAAGTTTGAACTAGTTTGGAGACTACACGCTGATGGATAAGATGATGCTTCCATACCCGAGAGTTGGTAATTATAGAGCCTCAATCATGAATCACTGACAGACTTGTGCACAAGTATGATGGGTTGCCATGCTCGACTAATCCATTTCAAATGATTAAATTTTTGAGTTCGCTACATGGCATTGTTCACCTAACTTCAAACGACTGTGATGTACTGAGTGAATGAGACAGAGTGATCTGACTAACCGTCACCCGTCCCACGAATGGTGGATTTGACATATTGAAGCACGTGACATCAGAACTTATGCAAAAATAGTTTCGAAAAACCACCTTTCACCCAATGTATCTCTGCACAATAATGTAGTTCTTGCTAAGTTCTCAAAACTTGGGTCTTGTCTAATAATTGTCATGGTGGAAACACCAAGAAATCATAAAAGATAATTCTGATATATTTATTGAGCCGAAATAGTTCATATTTCTCATGGATTATTGATTTAGTTAACCCAATAAGTTTTAATGGCTGCACATTTTGCAGAATTAAGAACAACTAGATCAGATCAGATCAAGTACATAATCCATAGGAATGAAAGAGACACGAGGAAATTATAGTCAACAAGATGAGAGCAGAGGGATGAATTTCCATTTGGACATTGAAGGAACAAACTCCAATGGACATGGAGAGGAAAGGGATGAAAACCTGAATATGGTAGAGACCATTAAAAATTTGCAAAAGGATGTCCAAAGCCATAAAGCTAATAATGAAAGGCTTATGAGAGCCAAAGAGCAGCAGGATGACTTCAACATGAAGTTATTGCAAAGTCTGAACAAGATAGAAAAGAATTTGGAAAAAGAAAGTGACTCAAGCAAATCTGGAAGTCACAAACCTTCGGATGAGAAAAAGAAATCAGGAAATGTTAGCAGGCACCACCATCACTCCCCGAAGCATTCCAATAAAAGAGTAGGTAGCAATACAAGTCGATCCCCTGTCAGACATCATAAGAGGTCTGGGGTAGATGAGGTATGAAGAGAAATGAACAAAATCAAACATCTTACATTTGATGGTGAGCACAAGAAGGATGAAGATGCAGAAACATGGTTGTTGGGCATGAGAAAGTATTTTCAATTACACAATTATTCTTCTCATGCAGAGGGTAGAATTTCCATGTATCAACTCAAAGGAACGACATCCATGTGGTGGGATCAACTTGTGCAAGTACAACACATTAAAGAGAAGAGCGTTACTTGGAGGGTATTTAAGAAGTATTTTGAGAAGAAATACTTGACTAAGAGATATTATGACAAGAAAATGAAGAAGTTCTTTAACTCAAACTTGTAACCATGACCATAGATGAATATGAAAGAAGATTCCTAGAACTGCTAAAGTACGTCTCTTTCATCAAGGATGAGACAGTTAAAATTCAAAGGTATTTGAGTGGATTGCCATCATTCATCAGTGAAAAAATATAGTATGATGATCCCAAGTCATTGGAAGAGACCATAAGGCAAGCTAAATGTCTATATGATCAGCAGAAAGCAAGGCCAACTTTCCAAAAAGCTTGGGAAGACAAAAAGAAGTTCAAGGTGGATTAGAGGAAGAAAGGATTTAAATCATCATTCTTCAGAAATATTCCATAGGGACCACCAACTTATAAAGAGCCCAAAATGATAGAAGCAAAAGGCCAAAGGCCAAGGCAACCACCTATTCAATGTTGGGGTTGTAAAGGAGATCATAGATTCAAAGATTGTCCTCACAGAGGTGAAAAATGAAGGACTGCTTATAATGTATGGCAAGATGAAACAATGGAGGACATGGGAAGAAATGTGCCAAGGATCTATGTAGCCCTGGATAAGAAGCAAGAAGAATATCAGTCACACATGATTGAAGTGGAAGGTATGATTAACAACCAAACCATTGCTATTTTAATTGATTCAGGAGCTAGTCATAGTTATATAGATCCTAAGATGGTAGAAAGTTTGCAATTGACAAGAAGAAAGCATGGAAAATCTTGGTTGGTACAGTTAGCTATAGGATCCAAAAGAAATGTTAATGAGATGGTTAAGTCATGTCTCATGGACATGAACGGACTGAACACCAAGGCATATTTGAATATCTTACCTTTAGGTTCCTATGATTGTTTAATTGGGATGGATTGGTTGGACCCACATCATGCTCTATTGGATTTTCATAACAAGACATTCACTTTCTTGGATGAAGAAGGGAACCAAAGGAAAGTGTAGGGAATTCCCAGGGTAGTAATCGTTAGAGAAATTTTAGCATTGCAGCTGAAGAAATGTTATAGAAGAGGATGCCAAATATTTGCAGCTCATATGGAGGAGACACCTAAAGACAAGGTGCCAAATTTGGAGGATTATGCAGTCCTGAAAGAGTTTGAAGATGTATTCAAGGAAGTACCAGGACTACCCCCAAAGAGAGACTTTGATTTTTCTATAAATCTGACACTAGGAGCAGCTCCCGTGTCAAAGACTCCTTACAGAATGAGTACACTAGAATTGAAGGAGTTGAAAATGTAGCTTGAAGAACTTCTAAAAAATGGGTATATACACACAAGTGTATTACCTTGGGGTTCCCCAGTCTTGTTTGTGAAAAATAAAGATGGAACATTAAGATTGTGCATTGATTTCATACAGCTGAATAAAGTGACTGTAAAGAACAAGTATCCTCTGCCAAGGATCGATGATCTTTTTGATCAATTGAAGGATGCAAGAATATTTTCAAAGATAGATCTCAGATCGGGATACCATCAGGTAAGAATTAAAGAGAAATATATCAACAAGACCTCCTTCAGGACAAGGTATGGTCATTATGAGTTCATAGTGGTGCCATTTGGGTTGTCAAATGAACCAACTATTTTCATGTGCTTAATGAATGGTGTTTTCCAAGAATATTTAGACAAGTTTGTCATTGTCTTTCTGGATGACATTCTTATATACTCTAAGATATAGGAAGAGCATGAACATCATTTGAACATGGTGTTGCAAGTATTAAGGGATCATTAGTTGTATGCCAAATTGAGCAAGTGCTCATTTTATCAGAAAGAAATTCATTATTTGGGGCATATCATCTCAAGGGATGGGATAACAGTGGACCCTGAGAAGATATAAGCCATTAGAGAATGGTCAACACCAAAGAATGTGATAGAGGTCAGATCATTCATGGGCCTTGAAGGATACTACAAGAGATTCATTGGAAGATTCTCAAAGATAACACACCCAATCACTTCCTTGCAAAGAAAGGGTATGAAATTTTAGTGGACGTCGGACTATGAAAGGAGTTTCCAATATTTGAAACAATTATTGACAAGTGCTCCAATACTAAGGATTGCAGACCCAAATGAAGATTTCATTGTATGCACAGATGCATGTAATGAAGGACTTGGTGGAGTCCTCAATCAAAATGGATTTGTGATATGTTATGAATCAAGGAAGTTGAAGGAGCATGAAAGAAACTACGCCACTCATGATTTGGAGTTGGAAGCCATAGCGCATGCCTTGAGGAAATGGAGACACTACCTCATGGGGAAAAGGTTTGAGCTAAGAACAGACCACAATGGTTTGAAATATTTATTTGATCAGCCAAATCTAAATGCTAGGCAAAGCATATGGTTAGAATTTCTAAGTGAATATGACTTTGATATAAAGCATATCAAGGGGAAATAACATAAAGTGGCTGATGCACTTAGCAGGAGGGTGCATGAACTACATGCTACAACCATTAGCATGTATCATACTGATGTTAAAAGAAAAATTATGGAGGCTGCAAATACAGACCTGTAGTACAAAGAATTGATAGCAAAATTACAGCAAGGTAAGACACCACAAAAGATGGATATTTATAAGTTGGGAATAGATGGAATACTGTTGCATAAGAACAAAATTTTTGTACCAAATGTCTAGGACTTGAAACGTATAATTTTGAATGAGATGCATAATGTTCCTTATGCAGGGAACCCTAGATATTAGAAAATCATAGTAGTGGTCAAGAGCTAATACTTTTGGTCAGTTATGAAGAGAGAGATTGCATAATACATCGCAATATGTATGGAATACCAGAAAGTTAAAGCAAAACATAGGCACCCAGCAGGATTGCTGCAACCTTTGCCCATTCTTGAATGGAAGTGGGAAGTGGTGAAAATGAATTTTATTACGGGATTGCCTAGAACAGGCAAGCTACATGATTCGATTATGGTGGTGGTGGACAAGCTTACAAAAGATGCCCATTTTATTCCACTAAAAAATACTCACAAGGAAACAAATGTTGCTGATATTTTCATGAAGGAAGTGGCACGATTGCACGGAATTCCTAAAACGATGGTGTCTGACAGAGATCCAAAATTCACCTTGAATTTCTGAAAAGGATTTTTCAAAGGATTCAGAACAAATATGAAATTTAGTACAACTTACCATCCTGAGTCTGATGGACAGACAAAGAGGGTGAATAGAGTGATAGAAGATATGTTGAGAATGTATGTGATGGATAAACCATCAAAATGAGAAGACTACCTACATTTAGTAGAATTCGCTTACAACAATGGGTATCAAGCATCATTGAATATGAGCCCATTTGAATCACTTTACGACAGAAGGTGAAATACTCCAGTAAGCTGGGATAACCCAGCTGATAGAACATTAGTCAGGCCAGAGTTGCTCAAGGAGATGGAGGACCAAATGTTAAAAAATTAAGCAGAATTTGAAAGCTGCTCAAGACAGATAGAAAAGTTATGCTGATAAAAATAGAATCCACAGAGAATTCAAAGTGGGTGATCATGTTTTCCTGAAAGTGAAAGCTAACAGGAGTTCCCTGAAGTTGGGAAGCTTCTCCAAGTTGGCAGCCAGATTTTGTGGACCATTTGAAATCCTAGAGAGGATTGCTCCAGTTGCTTATATGATTGCATTGCCTGCATCTATGTTTGTTTATAATATATTCCATGTATCATTGCTAAAGAAGTACATACCTGATGCTAATCATGTTATTGATTGGAATGTTATTCAAGTGGAGCAAGAAGGCGCTTTCCAAGTGCATCCGGTGTGCATTTTGGACTGGAAAATCAAACAACTCCGGAATCGAGCCATAGGACTTGTAAAGGTCCAATGGACTTGGTAAAGACCTGAAGACACTACTTGGGATCATGAGGATGCAATGCGGGCAGAAAACCCGCATCATTTTGAAAAATTTTGAAAATTTTGTTGTATATGGGTATGTGATGCACCGAGGACAGTGCATAAATAAGGGGAGGGGATTGTAATATCCCTTGGCCAAACCCAAATGCAAATGTAATCCAAGTATATTTAAGATAGTGAGTTGTTTAGACATCAATTTGTTTTGTAATACACCTTTCATGGCATGGTGCATGCATATACTGCGCAGTAAAGTGATGTAATGTGCACATTTCTGGATACCCCACGCAGTAACTAAAGTGTGTGCAACCTTAAAGACATTGGATACAACACACAATAACTAAAGTGCGTGCAACCTTAAAGACAACAGATACAACACACAGTAACTAAAGAGGGTGCAATATTAAGGTCAACAAACCTTTGTGTATATAATATGCATTATAGGCTGGTGAGCCAGTATTATAAGCCAAAATGCTTATGTTTTGGAATTAGGCTAGAGCGCCTAGATGTTAAAGTCCAGTGCACCTATTTTGTATATGTCTCATGATTAATATAAAATACATCACTGCACATCGACCAACCATGATAAAAGAGAAGGGGGACTAGATTCCACCAAATAAGGAAAGGGAGGGCCTAAAGTTAAGAACAGGGCTAATCTAGAGAGCTTAAAGCTGAAAAATAAATATTATATTAATATTTCTTAAAAAACATAAAGTGCGGATAATTAATTTATCATAAGTCCTAAAGTAGGGGACAAGTGTACCAGAGTAACTTCCAACATGACAAGTGTCAAGTTGGAGACATGCATACTTATCTTCGAGACTTAGTTCCTTTGTGGAGAGAGATGCCATTGTGGGGGGTGGGGGAAAGAATTGTGGGGAATATTACCATTTTTCCTTCAACCAGAGAACCATTACCCAGGATAAAATCCGTCAGTCCTTGAGCTATCCTTGTATCTTCCTATCACCATACCCAGACCAGATCGATAACCATTCCTGTTGGTGTACCTGTCAGCTTGGGAGCGGTATTGAAGAGGTGGATTGTCAGGCCCGTGAGAAATTATTTGAGTGAGAGAATTGTTGGGGATCGATTTCCTGAAGGTGCTAAACTACGACTACAATGCTCTGAGACTTTCGGTATAGCCTGTTGTTGAAGCCCTGGAAGGGACGTGGGGCAACCGAAGGACTGTTGAGCAGAGAAGGGGTACACTTCCTTGGGTGGGACATGCATGTGGGGAAGGAGAGGCTGTAGGTTGTGGTTGAGTGAACACCTAAGAGGGAGTCTTTATGGTTGACCTTGAACCTTTAGCCTAGTTAGGAACCCCTTTCCCGGGTGGAGTCTAGTCCCATCTCGGGGGTGAATCACTATTGAGAGTGATGAACAGTGTAGTCTAAGTCTGGGAGGTTCATGGACGGTTTGCACGCAGTTGGTGACATTCTTACTAAGATAAGTACCGGTTATGTGATGAATTTCCATGTTGCTTTGTCATTTATGTGTTATTTTGTGGGTTTTATTGCATGTATGATCGTAATTATCGATATGTTTAAGGGTATACCCCTATATACGCTGCATGTCTATGTTTATTGTTGATTCATCCCAAACTTCATATATTTACAGAATGCAACTGTTTGTTTATGATTTATATGTGAAGCTTCCGCTAGAGCGTTGTATCTATATGTTTAATTGCATGCAGTTCAGTATGTATGTATGTCTATGTGTGTATATACGTATTTGAAGAGAAAAGTTATGTGGCATAGCTCAGTTGAATACTGGGGTGTTACAATATGTTGTCAGAACTAAGTTAAGTGTCTAAGTAGTGACATTCTCCAGCCTGTTGGTGGTCGGGGGAATGTTACAAATCAATTGTAGACATTCAATGTTTAGAATTGTGGCCAAATGTAGATATGCCCAGGCCCCCAAAAGCTCAGCGCTTGTGTTGGTTCCTAGGCCACAACAGAAAGTCCATCTGAAGAAGGAGTTTTTACTTGTTCTGATTAGACCACCTGCACCACACAAATTTCCACTGCGATGTGTAGCACCATCGATCCAACCCGTAGGAGTATCCTCAACAATGCATGGGATGATTATAGTCTTTTTTTTCCCAATTGTTGGGTGAATAACTATCCAATTTTGGAACAGACCAAGAGTTTTATAAGCGACCAAGTTTGCATTAGAGGATTTATTGTCGAAAATCTTGGTGTTTTTGGCTAGCCAAATAAACCAGTTAACCAAAAGCAGAAGATGTTTGTAGCTGTGCTTGATGGATGTCCAATAGTCTAGAGAGGTGGGTAAGGAGGTCTCAGTATAAGCTATAGTTATGTGTTGGTATATTGTAATTTTATTCCAAACTTGGTGAGTGAAGTGGCACCATGTGAAGAGATGAAATACTGATTTTGCTTCCTTGTAACAAAGATGACAAAGGTTAGGGCCCGTCCAACCTTTCCTTTGAAGGTTATCCCAGGTGGGGATTTTATTTTCAGAAGCTATCCAGTTAAAGAGTTTGATTTTTAATGGCAGTTTCCAGCTCTAGAAATTCATTCTCCATCCAAATATAGAAAATTCATTAGCCAATTAAAGAGCTTGATTTTTAATGGCAGTTTCCAGCTCCAAAAAGCTAGCCGTGGAGGCAGACTATCAACCCAAAGTTCCACTTTCAATGAATTTTCCTACAAAGCCCATACTAATCTGAGCATGTGTCTGATAGAATAATGCATGTACAGACTAACAAAAGAATGCCTGTATAGACTGATAGAAGAAGATGCAGATGCTAAGCCTTGAATGTAGTGACTAGAGCGCGCTCCTGGGGAGAGGGAGTAGTTTTGACTATAAATAGTTAGTTTTGATATTTTGTTAGGGTCGATGGTCAAGCTAGGATCCCGTATTGTAAAGTTTTAATGAAGCTCTGGTTCTTCTGGTTATGTATCTGTATATGAGACTTCTTGTTTAATGTAATTTAGTTTCCTTTCGTATCTCTGTAACATCTGTGTTAGAAAACTCAGGCATGGATGATCCAGTCGAGGGTAGTTATGTTTTTGTGATGTATTTTTGATCACAGTGGCATCACGACCAATTTTAATCAGTTTATTGTGTTGTCTTTTCCCTCCAAAACTGAATGACTCGGGCATGGATGATTAATTCAAGTTGTTGTTATTGAATTGTGATGTATGTTTGATTTCAGTTCAGTGATAATTTCATTCAATTCCTTAAAACTATGAACCAAGAGGATCTTGTCTTCTGAGTTTTTCCTCTTTAGGCTGCTGGAAGACCAGATGTCCATAACAGACCTCTTCATTCTCCTCAAGTTCTTCCCCCTACTCACCTTTACTACAAATTACTGAATGAAGTTAGATCGAGACCTCATCTGCTTATGCATACCAGCCGAGTTTTCTGAGTTGAAGCGATATAATCCTGAGACTGAGTCCATTAGACCATCCTTAAATTTATTCATTGTGACATTCAAACTGATGGGTACTGGGATTACCTTTTCTCCAATCCAAAGGTGACTTATGGTGCTAACATTTCTGGCGTCGTTTCCAAGGATGAATTGAATATTTTCCTTCGGATTGAATGACAAAGCTTAGTGGTTCTGAAGGTGCATTAGAACTTAGTACATCAAAGATTGCAACTGTGCACCTGGCGACTCCATTGGTGTGAATCCACCGGTGAATCAATTATTTCAGCCGTGGCTTCTATAGGTAGACACACAAGGTCTACTCCATAGCTGCCTTTAGAAACACTTGAAGTTGACCCAGATAAAATTATCAGAAAGGGAAAGGCCCTTTGAGAAGGATCTTCTATTGTTCAACAAGTATTTCTGATGATTTTTATTATCTTCCTATAGAAACTCCAATATTTGCTTCTCATTTTCCTACTATACCATATGTTGGAGTTTCCCGAAGTTTAAAGTTCAGGAGTGTTCCTGTTGATTTCTCCCCTCCTGGACTTGGATTGGAGGGAGAAATCCTTGTCACTCTTATATCCCATGATGTTGTAGCTTCCTTTAGACATAGGATCTCAGAAGATTTTCCCACTCCAAGATTTTTCACTCCTCCCCATGTTAAAGCTGTTTCTTTTACAGAAAGGGAAATTTATGTTCCCTTAAGCCCTGTAACCTTTCCTACGAATCCTCTGTTGTTTACCTTTCCTCTCTAAAGCTTAGTTCTAGTATCCCTTGTTCGAACCCCTTCTCCTCCTAGTTCTCCTCCACCCATCATCACTATGGAAAGTGTGAATCCCCCTAGAAACAGAATGGATGCCATAGTGGCTGCTAGATATGCCCCTCTAGTCTTACCTCAGCCCATGAATGCTCTCCCTGCTGGAGATTACCTAAAGTATATGCCCAAATTCATTGGAGAAGAAGACATAACTGTTGAAGAACACCTTGTTGCCTTCTACAGTTATGCAGACAATCTGAATATTGAAAACGAAGATGTGTGGATGAGAGTCTTTGTCCAGAGCCTTGATGGTGAAGTTAGGAAGTGGTTTAGAGGATTGAACCCTGGATCCATTGCTGGGATTGAGGCTTTAGATGATGTTTTCTTGAGACAATGGGGGGATTAAAAGGATTTTATGTATTATATCACAGAGTTTGGGTCCTTGAGGAGAAAAGAGGGAGAATATGTCTCTGACTTCTCCAAAATATTCAACAAAATGTACAATAAGATCCCTGTTGAGATAAACCCTACAGAAGCCTCTGCCAAAATTACTTATGCTAGTGCTTTTGACCCTAATTTTTACCTCCTGCTAAGATAGAGAAGAGCCACTTCCTTGGCTCATATGCAAGATGCAGCCCTGGAAGTAGAATTCAATGTGTTGGCAGTTGACAGACTTAGGAATAAAGCTAACAGAGACAGAGGAAGGGCGAGATCTGAGGCCTCAACCTATGATTCTTCTGCATCCCACCCTCAAGTGGATGAATTGACCAAGATGGTAAAATCCCTGTCTGCAGATATGGAAAAGATGAAATTTGAAGGGAAGCAAGGTCATAAGAGTGTCCAAAGTGATGAAAATAGAGGCAACTTCAGAAGACCAAATTATACACCTCAGATACTCCCAAGAGAGCCTCGAAACAGAGATAGGGATGATCAAAAGATCCAAACCCCTCTCCAAAATAATCTGGTTGCCGATGAGGATGGGGAGGAGGAAGAGATTGATCCTAAAATTCATTGTCTTGGAGACACCTCCCCATTTCCCCATTTAACTTAATCTGAATACGAGGATTCCCTCATGGACAACCAAATAAATGAGATGAGTAATGGGGAGAAGACCAATAGTAGTCCCAATAAATACAAACTCAGGTCTAAGACGAAGGAAAGGAAATATGACTTCCATGATCAACCTTACAGAGCAGAGAAGTCTACTGAAGATGTAGTAGACGACAACAAAGGTAAGAAGATTCAAACCCCCTCACCGGTAGCCAAAGATCCTGCCCCAGAAGTGAGAAATTTTGAAGCCCCCTTCTTCCTTTAACTTTGAGCAGGAAATTCAAAAGATTACCCCTTTATGAGCTAGTCACGCATGAAGATTTCTAGAGATCCCTCTCTAAGCTGTTGCAGTCTAAGCCATCTTACCATTCCATAGACTTAGTAAATATCCAAGATGAAAAGAAAACAATTATCTTAGGTCCCATGATAGAAGACAAAGATGATTCATCCCTTCCCTTCTATACATCCTTGAATATACATGATAAGGTGTTGCATAATTTTCTAATGGATTCAGGGGCGTCTCATAATCTCATGCCCAAAACTATCATGTAAGAGATTGGATTAGAAATAACAACGACTTATCATGATTTGTATTATTTTGATTCGAGGAGTGTGCAATGTCTTGGGGTCATCAAGGATCTGTTCGTGACCTTGTTTCAGTTGCCCATGAAAAGTGTTGTCATGGACATTGTGGTAGCTGATGTTCCCCTAAAGTTTGACATGCTGTTGTCAAGATCTTGGATAAAAAGACTTGGAGGAACATTGCATATGGACCTCACATATGCGACCATTACTGTGTTTGGGGGGGAGCATAGGAGACTATATAGAGAAGCTCAGTTGGCCTATATTATTAGTGATGAAGCTGACCCCACCAACCATCCTATTTTTACACTTGAAACTGAGTTTGGGTCTAGTTTATTGCAGTTTATTGACGCTCCCGAGCCTCCTTTAAAACTCAAAAAATAGCCCATAGTTTTTCATGAAGTTTCTTTCTCCACCACCTCTATTTGGAAAATGTTCTTTGATGGAGCCTCTTCTAGAGAAGGTGTTGGTGCTGGAGTAGTCTTTGTTTCCCTTGCTCAGGAAACTATATCTCTGTCCTATAAGTTGGAATTCGAAACTACCAATAATGTGGCAGAGTATGAAGCTCTTGTTTTGGGTTTGAGGGCTGCAAAAGACATGGGAATTGAAGAGATATCAATGTTTGGGGATGCTGAGTTGATTGTCCAACAGATCAAAAATATTTATCGAGCCAAGCACCCTCTGTTGAGATCGTATAGGAACGAAGTGTGGGATTTGGTTGACAACTTTTTCTTAGACTTCAACATTTCATTTGTTCCCAAAGAAGAAAATGTTATGGCTAATTCTCTGGCTGTTTCAGCAAGCAATTTCAGAGTCCCTCTGCCACCTAAGCTCAGGTACGATGTAGAAGTGAAATATAGAACCTCTATACCTGAAAATGTCAAGAATTGGAAAGTGTTTGAGGATTATCTTGAGATCAAAAGATTCCTGGATACCATTGAGGAATTTTTAGCATTGCATATTGATCAGGACTAGGATTCT
Source organism: Picea mariana (assembly GCA_032191745.1). Lineage (NCBI taxonomy): Eukaryota > Viridiplantae > Streptophyta > Pinopsida > Pinales > Pinaceae > Picea > Picea mariana. The sequence continues at coordinate 3,793 of JASDQU010506262.1, read as the reverse complement.
ACAAATAGCCCCCATGCTAATGAATTTTTGAAGAACATTGCTAATCATCATATTGTGTAGCTGCCTAGAAATCACATTCTGAAGGGACTAGTCCCTTTGGAAAGGATATTTGACCATAACGATGTGGCAGTAATATCTAAGAGGCCAAATGATGATGTTGAGATTTTTGAGTGCAACATTGGTATAGAGGAGAATAAAAAATTTGTCAAGTTGTCAAGCAGCTTGTCAAAGGAGCAAAGAGCCGAGTATGATGAGCTATTAAAGAAGTTTGCTTATGTGTTTGCCTGGACTTATGAGGATCTTAGAACATATGACACAAGCATTATTGAGCACAAGATCCCACTGAAGGAAGAAGACAAACCATTTAGGCAGAGGTTGAGACAGATAAATCCTATGTTGCTGCCTATCATGGAGAGAGAGGTGAAGAAGATTTTAGACACTCATATTATTGTGCCTTTGAGGTATTCCGAGTGGGTGGAAAAAATGGTCCCAGTGAGAAAGAAGAGTGGAGAAACCAGACTTTGTGTCGATTTTAGAAACCTGAACATGAGCTCAAAGAAGGACAACTACCCATTGCCAAAGATGGAACACATATTACAGAGGGTGACTGGTGCATCTAGGATGTCCATGATTGATGGATTTTCTGGATACAATAATATCTCTATATTTCCTAAAGATAGAGAAAAGACAACCTTCACCACTCCTTGGGGTACATTCACGTATGCCAAGATGCCATTTGGGTTGATGAACGTAGGGGAAACTTTTCAGCGAGCTATGGATATAGCTTTCATTGGAGAAAAGGACAAATTTGTGGTCATCTATCTAGATGATATCACAGTTTTCTCCAGTTCTGACGTGGAGCATTGTGAACATTTGAAAAGGGTTTTCTTGAAATGCAGGAAGTTTGGTCTCTCCTTAAATCCCAAGAAATCATTATTTTCCATGAAGGAGGGGAAATTACTGGGGCATATAGTATCTGCTAAGGGAGTAAGAATTGATCCCAACAGGGTGGAAGCAATCCAAACCTTCTCACTCCCTAGGTCCAGGAAAGAATTCCAGTCTTTCCTGGGAAAGATTAATTTTTTGAGGAGGTTTGTTTCCAATTTTGCTGAATTGGTAAAGCTTATAACAACCATGTTGAGGAAGGGAAAGGAATTCAGGTGGACTTCCGAGTCTCGAAATTCCTTTGATTAGATAAAGAAATCCCTGACTTAAGCACCTGTGCTTATCAATCCTTATTACTCAAAGGATTTCCTCATTTTTTCATTTTCTTAGTTTGATACAGTAGCAGTTGTTTTGTTGCAGAAGAAAACTGAGGGGATGGAGCAGCCTATTTCCTTTTTTAGCCAGGCATGGAGAGATGCTGAGGAAAAATATGACATCATGGAGAAGCAGGCCTATGCTTGGGTAAAGGCTCTCAAATATTTCAAAGTATATGTGTTTCATTCAAAGATCATCACATATTTTCCTTCATCCTGTGTGAAGGACATTCTCATCTAGCCTGACATAGACGGGAGAAGGAGCAAGTGGATTGCCAAAATCCTTGAATTTGATCTAGAAATAAATCCCACCAAACTAATTAAAGGCCAAGGTTTATCCAAGCTGTTGGATGAATCTAATTGTAAATCTTTGGGGGTTAGCTTCATCAACACTTGCTCAGAAAATCAACAGGCTGAGTTGTCTGATAAAGGTTACTAGGAAAACCCTTCATTGGTAGAATGTGCCTCGTATGAAGACATCATATATTTTCTGCAAGAGTTAAGGCCCCCTGATGGTATGGGAAAAAACAAGGCAAGAGATTTAAAGCTCAAAGCAATCAAATATCGCTTCATTGACCAGGTCTTGTATTGGAAAGACCCTCTAGGAGTTCTTCTGAGATGATTAGACCCACGGGAGGCCCAAAATATTATATTTGATTTTCATGAAAGCCTATGGGGGGGACATCATTTCTAGAGAACCACACCCTATAAAATCCTTAAGGCTGGGTACTACTGGCCTACTCTATTCACTGATGTCTGTGCAAAAATCAGGGCCTGTATCAAATGTCAGAAATTCTCTGGGAAGAAACAACTCAAGTCTCTGCCATTGAGGCTTGTGGTGGCTTTAGGACCTTTCCAACAATGGGGTCTTGAATTCATTGGGGATATTCATCCTGCTTCAAGCAGTCAACACAGGTGGATCTTAACTGTTAAGAACCAAATATCAATATAACATAGAAAAACCTCAGAATAAGTACCGAACGCCTTGAAAAGGAGATAATTTCAGATAATAAGCCTCTTCGAGGGGGAAACCTCCTTTTACCCCACATAAATGTTCCAGTACAAGATGATTCCAAATGAAAATTTCTCCTTGGTATATATAGGAGACTAGGAGGTATAATTACAACTAATGGAATAAAGACGACATAAATAAAATAATATTACTAATGTAATATGCCCCAATTAAGGGGTAATGAGCCAATATTAGGGCTTAACATGCCCCTCCCCTTGAGACAAGTGGTTTCCGCAATGCTTGAGTAACTCTGGATGATTTTGTATAAAAGACTCATCTTCCCAAGTGGAATCTTCAGCTAGTAGTTTCCTCCATTTAATGAGATACTCTGAAATGGATATATTCCTCAGCTGGAGAATTCTTGTGTCAGTGATGGCTTCAGGCTACAATATGATTTTTCCTTCCTCGTCAAGTTCTGGAAATATAGTTTGAACTGGGATCTTGTCACCTATAACTTTGTTTAAGCATGAAACATGGAAAATTGGGTGTACTCATGAAGATGCAGGCAACTCCAATTTGTATGCCATAGTACCAATCTTTTTCAACACCTTATAAGGGCCATAGTACTTTGGTGATAATTTATTATCCGTCTTGGCTTGCTTGAAGGACATTTGTTCGTATGGTTGTAGTCTTAAAAACACCCAATCCCCTACTTCAAAACTTCTTTCACTACAATGTTGATCTGCTTGTTGTTTCATGCGATTCTGTGCCATGGTCAGGTTGTCCTTTAATATTTGGAGAACTTGTTGTTGATGCTCGATGTGATCTTCCACTGCTTGAACCTTATATTTTTATTTTAGAGAAGAAGTGATGGAAGGAGGGTGGTATTCATAGAGTGCAATAAAGGGTGTCATTTTTGTTGCAGTATGAAAAGAAGTGTTATACCAACATTCTGCCAAGGGTAACCATTTGAACCATTGTGTTTGTTTATCAGAGACAAAGCAACAAAGGTAGCCTTCTAGACATTTGTTCACTACCTCGGTTTGTCCATCAGATTGGGGATGATAGGATGAGCTATGAGCCAATTGAGTACCCAAACAAGAAAATAATTCTGTCCAAAAATGTCCAGTGAAGATGGGATCTCGGTCACTTACAACAATCTTTGGGCTGCCATGTAGCTTTTGAACTATCTCCATGAATGCGATGGAAACTATACTAGATTTGAAGGGATGAGAGAGTGCACAAAAGTGTGTGTACTTGGTCAATCTATCAACAATCACCATGATGCCACTCTTTCCTTCAGACTTCGGTAAACCTGTGATGAGATCCATGGAAACCTCCTCCCAACACTGACTTGGGATGACTAATGGTTGTAAAAGACCTGGGGTCTTAATTGTTTCCACCTTATTTTTCTGGCAAACCAAACATTCTGCCACAAACCTTTGAACATCAGCTTTAAGGCCATCCCAAAAAAAATCCTTCTTGACTCTATTGTAGGTTTTCAAAAATCCCGAGTGCCCTCCTATTGGAGAGGTGTGCAATTCCAATAGTGCCTTTTGTTTGAGTTGGGAGTTATTACATA
>JASDQU010506261.1:51105-63220 GCA_032191745.1 Picea mariana | reverse complement strand
TAAAGAGAGAAAGGGGCGAGAGTAAGGGATACAGAGAGAGGGAAACATGATCCAAGAGGATCTTGGTGGCCACCCACCTTGTCCAACTGGCTCAAAACAATTTTTTGGCAACTTACTATTTTTAATAGTGTTTCGGTTCCTGTATTTCTGGGGCCATTTTAAGGGCCTAAACGACGCTTTTTCGTGATCACACACCTCAATGATATCCAAAGGCTCTTATTGATCTCCCTAAATGAAACTTCTCATCAATACCTTTCAAATGAGATATTGTGTTTTCTAAACATAGATCATATGAAAAAGTTACAACCCTGGGAAGTTAATGTACTAACTTACCCCAACATGGCCCACATGAATTTTGGCGCTACATCTCCTAGGGTTAGGTTTTTGGATGTCTAGGGTTTTGGCATTCATGTTTATTGTAAAAATTTCTTCAGAGCCTCATTGTACTCATCTTCTTGTGAATGAACGTAGCCGCCACATCTCTTCTCAGAGATAAGCTGTCATTATTCTAGCAAGCTTATTTTTAGTCTGCATTTTACAGTTTTCAGAATATTTATTATTTAATATAATCTAAGTTTTACTATATCTATTTTATTTTTCACTGTGTCTCTGTGTTAATATAATAAATTTGTGGTTTCATTTCATTCCACTCATAAATATGAATTAGTGGTATTAGAGCGGTATGCTCCTTGTCATTTTTTTAATGCATGTCCCCGATGCGGTCAGGGTATAGAGATTTGGGTCTCGAACTTGTTTCTCTTGAGGAAAAATTATCTCGCACGCCCAATAAGCCATCTATGGAAGGTAAAAATAAAGATGATGGGATATGAGATCCTTTCAAAATGTTGGTCGAGGAAGCCCTTGAGTGACAAAGGAACGAGATGATGGAAAACTTTGCACAAATCCTTCAACGGTTGCTGACAAGCGACGCATCCACCTCAAGCAGAGGCACCATCCCCTTCAAGGTACATATTCATTTTTATATTCCTATATTTGAAGTTCAAATAGATGTCGATGTCATAGATAAATGGTTAAACCTTCTAGAATGGTATTTTTCTGTCCACAACTTTTTCGATAGAGAAAAGATTACATTTGCGCCTCTTAAGGCTATCCCCCATGTCAAATATTGGTGGGAGACTTTGTGTGAGCAAAAGGAAATAGAGGGTTCCACAATATTTGCAGTTGCACCCACTTGGGATTCCTTCAAGGATGTTTTTAAGGAACAATACTACCCTGTTGGAAGTTATGACGACTTGTATACAAAATGGACTACACTGTGGCAGGAAAGAGACCAAACAGTGCCATAGTTCACTAATGTCTTCCATACCCTGCGCACCAAGATGGGTATCAAATATTCTGAGAGACATCTAGTTCTCAAGTACCACGTAGGTCTGCATATATTCATTCAGATATAAATGGAGTTTTTGGACATCTCATCCTTGGGCGCAACCTATCGAAATTCCATCAAAATCGAGCATAAGCTGAAACAAAAGACGTGGCATTTTGGGTTTGGAAACCCTTCACAACAAAAGTAGGGCAGGGGCAGCCCCAACCCACAGAACAAAGGACAGAGCAAAGATGGGAAAAATCAGGAAAACCAATCCAAGCCGCAAGCAAAGAAGGACAATGGGAAGATGAAGAAAGATACCAGGAAGTGGTGCAACTTCCATAAGAGACCCTAACATGACACTATTGATTGCCGCTTAAAATAGTCATTGGTGGTTGAGTTAAAATCCTTTGAATTAGATGTGAGCTTTGACTCTAAGTCACAACTAGAAAATGGGAGACAGATCATTGACGCAGAACCCAGTGCCATCGTTTCTACCGCTAAAATCCATCCCGATGAACTTGATGAGATAGAGGAAGGAGATCACCTCTTTCATTCACAGATGTGGGTAAAAGGCACTCCATTACACTGCATCGTTGATAGTGGTAACTAGAAGAACCTCATTTCAATAGAGGTCGTCAAGCGGCTATCCCTACCGACAACGCCACACCTACAACCCTACACCATTGGATGGCTCCATCAAGAAAGTGATCTTTGCATCAACCAATAGGGTCTTCTTTCATATGGCATCAATCAATTCAAAGATGAGGTATTGTGTGATGTTTCTCCCCTTGAAGTTTGTGATGTTCTTTTGAGCCAACCTTATTTATGAAAACATCATGTTGTATATGATTCTAGGCCTCATAGTGTTATTATTACTTTGAATAGGAATTTGTACAGGATACCCGAGGTAGTCCCACCTAGTGTTATTCCCTTGATCTCTTCCAAACAATGCAGGAAGGTCATTTCTCAGACCGGGAAGTTTGTCTTCTTCGTGATTCACTCTCAAAGTGATCGAAAGGTTACAACCACATCCATGGACTCCATGGTTGACCTCTCCATGCAGCATAAGCAAGTGGATAAGGTTGTGGAAGAATACAAAGACATCTTCTCATCACCTACTAGGGTACCTCTACACTGTTAGGTCAAGCATCCCATCAATATGACCCCCGATGCATTGCTACCCAATGGGCCACTCTATTTCCGCTCTCTACTATAGAATGAGGAGATCAAGTTTCAAATCCAAGAACTGCTCCACAAGGGGCTCATCCGACCCATCTCATCACCTTATGGAAGCCCAATCGTGTTGGTGCAGAAGAAAGATGGGACTTGGCGAATTTTCATTGATTATTGGGCCCTAAATAAAATTATAGTCAGGAACCAGTACCTTATTCCCTAAATCGACAATCTCCTTGATCAACTCAAGGGGTCCAAATACTTCAGTAATATTGATCTAAATTCTGGATACCATCAGGTCCCAATAGAACCGACAAATGTATGGAAAACTTCCTTCAAGTCGAAAGAAGATCTTTTTGAATGGATGGTCATGCCCCAACAAATTTCATGAGGATGATGGAAGATATCTTGCGGCCTTTCACTAATTATTTTGTGGTGGTGTATTTGGATGACATCCTCATCTACAACAAGACTTGGGCAGAACACTTGTAGTATATTCAACAGGTTTTGCACACTATGCAACAACAAAATATATATGCCAACTTGGAAAAATACTCCTTCGGCATGGACATGGTCCAATACCTAGGATACATTGTTGATGTGCATGGTGTGCATGTTGATCCAGCCAAGATCCAAGTCATTCATGATTGTCCAGCCCCAACCATGCTCACTGAGCTTCGGAGCTTCTTAGGCCTTTCCAATTTCTATTGAAGGTTCGTGTTGGGATTCTCCCATATTGCATGGGCTCTCAACCAAATAAAAAGAGGTGGTGGTATGGAAAAAATTTTGTGGGGACTGTCCCAACAGAAAGCATTCAATGATCTGAAGCAACACTTGTGCTTTTTTGGTGCAATTATGTGCATAATATATTACTAAAAAAGAAATTATCGACCGGGATTTGTAATTAGTAGAGTTGATGCACTATATGTGCTGGAAACAGGTGTTCTATCTATGTCTGATGAGTATAGCTCAATCAAGAAACAATCAATAACAAGATGCTCTGTTTTCACACTTTTTCAAATAACATTCTCCACTCATTTCAAAATCTAGAAAGAAAAATTGATCAATAGATGTATAAATCAGAATTCTTGTTCAGGGAATAGATCTGCTCATTATAGGCTCATGAAAAATAGAGATGGGCTATGAGTCTATCTCCTGTAACAAACAGACAATCACTCATTAACATTCTGGAAACTCAACTAAGCTAAAAGAACTACCAGACAGAGTATAAACACTCCATTATAAGTGCATGTATATGAGAGATGGAGGACTTGATCTCATTTCTTGTAACAACTCAATTCAATAATAACTTGCAAGCAATCCCTATCTAATTTTGCACACTTCTTCAAACCAATGAAATTCAGAAAATAAATCAATGCAACTTGACAATTATGAAAGGCTATTTCATTCCTACACAGGAAACATAATTTTTTATGAGATGTTCCATTTACTGGCTCATGTAATGTGAATGATGGAATCTCAAACTATTATTGTACTGCCACACTTTTCAATCAATTCTAATAGTGAAATAAAAAATGAAATCAAAACAACAAGTACAAGAAATAAAAATCTATACTAATAATTTACAATGAGCTTACCAAGCTGGGTCGGTGGGCCCTTGCCGATGCCAACATGGAAGCTTTTAGATCAGCAGATTCTAAATGCTAAAATACACACAGGAACATTGAATTCAAGCTTCCATTGATCTTCAAAAATAGATTTACAAAAAGAGTCTGTTTAGAAATCCAATCTGCAACATAATAATTCCTCCCCTTTGGCTTAGAACCATCACTCAATTTATATACTTTTTACATTAAAAATTTGGCTCTAGACAATCCAATCCATTAACAATCAAATCAAAACCATTTTCTGTCAATGGAGGTCGAGTGTAACCATTATCTAATCAAGGAAATGCATTTCCCACGAATATGGGCATGATCCTAGAATTTCTGGAAAATTGGCAATGATTTAGGATGAATCGTTCCCCTTGAGATGGAGGTCCGAACGTGTGAGATATGGGAATTCTTGCACACTTTTCCACATGAAAACACCACTCTGGAAAAAACCCATGTTCCAAAATTTTGAGATTCATCTTTATATTCCCGTAAATCGAGATGCAAATATAGTATCAGAATGTTGGTACCAGAATTTTGTAGACAAGGTTTTAGTACCGGATGAACAAAGCCATGACCATGAGTACTGGATTAGGCACAAAGGTAGTACTAGAATAGGTGCAAGACTGGTACCGGATGTGTGCTGGTACCGGATGCAATGTTGAGTGTGCTGGTACCAGATGCAATGTTGAGTTGGTATCGGATGCGATGTGGAGTACCGGAATAGGTGGAACATTGGTACCAGAATAGGTGGAGCAATGGTACCGGATGAAGTTGCTTAAGAGTCAAAGTGATTAGGAACATACATAATAAATAATTTAATCAAATTTAATCAAGAAAACTAATAAAATCATGCCTTAATCATAAGTTACCTCTCTATGCACATGGACAAGGTCATCAAGTGGATTTGTGGAGGAAACAATCAATTATATACACATAGCATAGGTAAAATAGGCTAAGATAGAGGATAATATAGGGTGATAGAGGTGTCAAAATGGAGACTCAACATTCCCCCATGCTTAATTCATTGCATGTCCTCATGAAACAATGATATTTAAAATTTCAAAATTGATGATACTCTTCACTCGATCAAGCATTCCTTGAAGTTTGACCTTTCTTTGGCTCCTTAAGTTCTCTTTTAAGTAACCTGCTATACAATATAAACTTACTGGCCTATGCTTCACACTTCTTACCCATGGCAAAGTAGTTATGACAAAAAAGTGGAGTCATGAGTAATAGATTAGATCTGTTAGTGATTTGACGTTAAGTCTTATCCAATCTGTTGTGGATCATAGTTAGGAGAAAGGGCTAGATGTGAATCTAATATGATTATAGGATAGTGGCCAAGAGTTTTCATAATGACTTTGACTAATAGTCCCCCCTAGATAGATTACCTTTAAAATAAAAGTGATATAAGCATAGTTTAGATCTCATTTGAATAGAGGAACACATAAAAGAATGCATCCCAAGATGATTAACTTGTTTCTTATCCAAGCTTTTAGAGATGAAGCTATTCTTGCTTAGGTAAGGTGTATTACTTATATTGAGGGTCCCACTTTCATGAAAACCTATTTATTTTAAAGATAGAATTCTAAAGTGGATACTTGAAGGTTCTTAAGAACATCATCCGAGAGATATAAAGGTCATCTCCTAGCCTTGATTTGATAATGCTTCAGAATGAGACCCAAGGGTTTTTGTTTAGTTTTAGGTGTGCCACTTTATGTTTTTTTCAACTCCCTTTACCCGACATAGCCCTGCTTCCAGCAGGCCTGTTCAGTACCCCGTTGGGTTTAACTTAGTATCATACAAGCATGGCCCCGCTTCCAGGAGGCTTGTTCAGTACCTTGGTGGGTTTACTTGTACTTCCTAATACTTTCTTTTTATTATATTACTCAAAAGATTTAGAATGATGTATACTATTCATTGACAACTTTAGAGTAGAAGGAACGTAGGTGGTATGAGAGTGTTTTAGAGTTATTAGACACATAATTAACGGATTGCAATTATCCCAAGGGTGACATCATCCACATTAGACTTAAATCTCAGTTATTCAATGTATAATGGAACATCTCGGATAATGACTGAGAGGTCCCTATAGTTAATCCTATTAGGGTTCCCTTGAAAGTTCATTGAGGTTTTTCAAGGGTGGTCCACCACATGAGGTTTTCATCAATACCTCCCAAGAGAAACTTGGATAAGAACTTGTTGAATCAAATAGGTTAGGATTAGACATAATGGTGCCACCACTTTTCAATGGATATTTCAATTATTAATCACTTTTTTGTAATGATGAGGTAATAAGACAGGTGCACCCATTATCATATAAAGCTAAATGTGGAAATATCTTCTTAAATGATAGGAAGGATGATTCATTTAGGGGTGAGTGTAACAATGTAGGAGGAAGATGTATATGAGAGTAAAGAATAGTTCAAGATAAGACTGAATTGATCCTTGATAAAAGGAACATGAAAAGATGATCTCATACCTCCAATTACAATGTTAAGCACATGACAAACATCATATCACCTTGGAATCAATACCAGATTGGCAACTGGTATCAGAACATGTTTCTGCAATACCATAATAGATAGTATCAGAATAGGACAGTATTGGAACAAGATTTTGTAGTACTAGAATATAACAGTACTGGGACATAATTTTTCAGTATCGGAACAGAGCAGTGCCAGAACAGAGTAGTACTAGAACAAAAAAACGAAAATAAGTAACAGGGAGCAGAAACAGAGTGACAGGATGAATTATTTCTATATGAGGAAATGTATACGAGGTCTTGCAGAAGTTCATGGTAGGGAGCATGAAATAATTGAGGACAGGAGGATGTATGAGAGTAACCACATGTTTAATACATAATTAGTCTAATTCCTTAATAAAATGAAAAAATGTTGAGTTTATACATCCTATTACTTGAAGCATTTAAATCAAGCAGCAAAAAATTTGAATATAGGATAAGGACTACCAACACCTCATTACCAATACTAGATCACCTTAGTACTGAATGAACACAGATTTCTTTTTTCCTAGTACTCGAATAGCACATACCTGCTCCTTTAGTACCGAATGAGCATAGAGCCTCTCCTACAGTACTGGATGAACACAAATTTTTTCCTAGTACCGGATGAACGCAGACCTTCTCCCATAGTATCGTATGAACGCATATTTTTTCCCAATACCGGATTAGCACATAGTTTTTCCCAGTATCGGATGAACGTAGATTTTTGCCCAGTACTAGATGAACACAGATTTTTTCTCAGTACCGGATGAGTGCAAAGTTGTTATCCAGTACCGAACCATCACAAAATGGTATTCCGGTACTCAAAGGGAATTTGGACAAGGTACTTGGGGGTAGTTCTTTGTAGTCTATAACTTTGTGGGATGCCCTTTGTATAAGTTGGTGTTTTCTGATGCTATGGCAGAGGACCTGTGATTCAATTCTCCTAAAAGACCATGTAGGTGAAACAAATACCAACACTTGATACATGAACTCTGAATTTGTAGTGGAAGNAACCACTTCTTTTGTTGCCACTTCCATTTTATTAGAAAATAAACCTAACTACTATTGTCTCAGGAACCACTCCCCCATGCCTGAGGTTTTGCTTGGCCTCATGCAAACAATGTGAGACTCTAAAAAAGGCTTCTCAGAAGGTTGCGAACATCTGCTAAAAACAAACCAATAGAACTAATTTAAACTAGATTTTTATTCATGCTTACAAATAGAAAATTTAGCGAAAATGTCAAAAGTTGAATTATTAGCTATGAATAAAATAGTTTGGAATTAACATTTAATTTCAACTGATATTAAAAAGATCACTTAATTGATCATCCTTGTGAAATAGTGGTCTTAAAATAAATAGTTAATGATAAAGAACGAATGCATAATTTTTAACAACTTAAGGAAAAAGAAGAAATTTGAAGAAATAGGTCATGAAACACTCCCTTAAGTGTTATCTTCTGTTGACAGGGATGCCTTCTCCCCTTTTGAAACCCTTCCAGTATTATGTGTGAATTTGGAGGATGAAGAGTTTCTCTTCTCATAAGATTCCAAACAAAATTATCGTAACTTTTTAAAAAGAAATCTACTATAGGAACAAAAGATCTTAAATCGATAGCTTTATTAACTTTTGACATTCCCATTTATGAAAAGTACGAAAGATATGTTGCATTGTACTTGTGTGCAACATTTATTTATTTATTTACCTATCCTACTCTAATTGAACAAAATAAAATGTCCTTCAAGTGTAGGAATACTTCCAGTGAAGCCATGTGCGTAACAGGGTTAGAAATATATCCATACTCGGGTTTAAAAGATAAATTTTAATGCATATCGGAGTATGAAGGACCAACTTCTTTGATGATGATATCAAGCAATAATGAAAAATAAAACAGTGTTGTGACCTAATAACTAATTGAAACCATATTTCAATAGGATCACTATATTATTGTTTCTCTTCTTTTTTTAGGTCACACTGAATGTCTTCCTCTACCATGCTATGCAGATTATCCTCTTCAAGATGATTGGTCTTTGGAGTACATACATGATCTGCTGAGAGGCAAGATAATGACTCCTCAATCTCAGGTTCCACTGGTTGCTCTCCATTGAATTCTGTCCATGATTCTTTATTCTCCTCAACAAATTGACAAGAGGAATCCGATGGGACTTCTAAATCTTCCTGTGGAGAGACAACTAGATTCTTAACTGTTGTGAAGATATGCTCTTCCTAAGAGGTGGATATCCCAGTTACTGCTAGAATGCAAGAAAGTTCTTGGAGGAACATTCTTCAAGATTTTGATCATCCTTGAATTACTCTAGCTAGTTGATGATCCATGTCTCACAACACAAATTAGTACTCGAGGGTTCTTACAACACCCCAAAAATGATTTATCATCAAATATTTGAATATTAAAACTAAGAAATTAAAACTATTTGCAAAAATAAAACACACCAAACTTGAAATCCTTGTTTTACAGGGACCCTGTTGTCACCAGGTTATCATTTCGCACAAGTTAGAGCATTATAAATAAAATTAAATTTGCATAAATAAAAACACACTTGCATCAAAAGAAGAGAGGACAACCTAACTTTGGAGCAACCCCACCAAAGTGGATGTGTGGGATTTTCCTCATGTCTTACTGTCTTCTCTCCTCCCTTAGGTCACCCATAAAACCAATCCAAAACCATTAAAGCAATCTAATTCAAATAGTACCTATTACCATTTACAACTCCCCGAAAACGACGCTGAAATGTTGGTGCAATTATATGCATAATATATTACTAAAAATAAATTATCGACCGAGATTCATAATCAGTAGAGTTTATGCATTATATGTGCTGGAAACAGGTGGTCTATATATGTCTGATGAGTATATCTCAATCAAGAAACAATTATTAACAAGATGCTTTGTTTTCACACTTTTTCAAATAACATTCTCCACTCATTTCAAAATACAGAAAGAAAAATTAATCAACAAATGTATAACTCAGAATTGTTGTTCAGGGAATATATATGCTCATAATAGGCTCATGAAAAACAGAGATGGGTTATGAGTCTATCTCCTGTAACAAACACACAATCACTCATTAACATTATGGAAAATTATCTGAGCTAAAAGAACTATCGGGCAGAGTATAAACACTCCATTATAAGCCCATGTATGTGAGAGATGGAGGTCTTGATCTCATTTTCTGTAACAACTCAATTCAATAATAACTTGCAAGCAATCACTATATAATTTTGCACACTTCTTCAAACCAATGACATTCAGAAAATAAATCAATGCAACTTGACAATTATGAAAGGCTATTTCATTCCTACACAAGAAACATAAGTTGTTATGAGATGTTCCAATTGCTGGCTTATGTAATGTGAATGACGGACACTCAAACTATTCCTGTACTACCACACTTTGCAATCAATTCTAATAGTGAAATAAAAAATGAAATCAAAACAACAAGTACAGGAAATAAAAATCTATACTAATAATTTACAATGAGCTTACCAAGCTGGATCGATGGGCCCTTGATGATGCCAACATGGAAGCTTTTAGATTAGCGGATTCTAAATGCTAGAAGACACACAGGATCATTGAATTCAAACTTCGATTAATCTTCAGCAAATAAATTTACAAAAAAAGTATGTTCAGAAATCCAATCTACAACATAGTAATTCCTCCCCTTTGGCTTAGAGCCATCACTCAATTTATATACTTTTTACATTAAAAATTTGGCTCTAGACAATCCAATCCATGAAAAATCAAATCAAAACCATTTTCCATCAATGGAGTTCGAGTACAACCATTAGCTAATCAAGAAACTGCATTTCCCACGAATCTGGGCATGATCCTAGAATTTCTAGAAAATTGGCAATGATTTAGGATGAATCATTCCCCCTGAGATGGAGGTCCACACGTGTGAAATGTGGGAATTATAGCTCATTATTCCACATGACAACGCCTCTCTGGACAAAACCCATGTCCCCAAAGTTTGAGATTCATCTTTATCTGCCTAGAAATCGAGGTGCAAATCTAGTACTGAAATGCTAGTACCAGAATTCTGTAGACAGGGTTTTAGTACCGGATGAACACAATCATGACCATGAGTATCAGATCAGGCGCAAAGGCAGTATTGAAACAGGCGCAATACTGGTACTAGATGCAATGTTGAGTGTGTTGGTACCGAATGCAATGTGGAGTACCGAAATAGGTGGAACATTGGTACCATAATAGGTGGAGCATTGGTACCAGATGAAGCTACTTAAGAGTCAAAGTGATTAGGAACATACATAATAAATCATTTAATCAAAATTATTAAAGAAAACTAAACAAATCATGCCTTAATCATAAGTTACCTCTCTATGCACATGGACAAGGTCATCAAGTGGATTTGTGGAGGAAATAGTCAATTATATACACATAGCATAGGTAAAATAGGCTCAGATAGATGATAATATAAGGTAATATAGGTGTCAAAATGGAGACTCAACATGCTCCACTCCAGTGCTTTCATTACCTGACCTGCAACAACCCTTTGGCAAGTGACTCACTTGGGGCCAAATTCAACAGAAATTTCCTCATATGATGGGGGAACTCAACGCAATGGAGACCATTTCTTTCCAAGGGGGGAGGATTGATCTAAGAGGATCTCAGTGTCCACCCATATTTTCCAGCTGGCTCAAAATAATGTTTTGGAAACTTACTATTTTTAGCAGTTTTTTGGTTCCTAAACTTTCGGGGCCATTTTGAGGGCTTAAACGACGTTTTTTCATGATCAGACACCTCATTGATACTTGAAGGATTTTATTGAACCCCCTAAATGAATCTCCTCGTCAATACCTTTCCAACGAGCTATCATTCACCCTAAACGGAGATCGTATGCAAAAATTTTGACCCCAGGAAGTTAATGTGCTGACTTACCCCAACGTGGCCCACATGACTTTTGACACTTCATCTCCTAGGGTTAGGTTTTTGGATGTCTAGGGTTTGGAATTCATGTTTATTGTAAAAATTCCTCCTGAGCCTCATTGTACTCATCTTTTTGCGAATGAGCATTGTTGTCACATCTCTTCTCATAGGTAAGTTGTCAACATTCTAGCAAGCTTGTTTTTAGTCTGCATTATACAGTTTTCAACATATTTCTTATTTAATATAAACCAAGTTTTACTGTATATTTGTTATTGTTCACTCTGTCTCTGTGTTAATATCATAAATATGTGGTTTCATTTCGTTCCACTCATAAATATGGATCAAAACAAGGAGAAAGGGAGAGAGGCGAAGGGGGGGCGGGGCAAAGATCAAGCTACAAGTAAGAGGAAGATAGAGAGAGGGGTAGAGAGAAACAGAGAGAGACATATGGGAGGATACATGGATTTAGAGAGAGATAAGTAGAGAGAGGTAAAGAGAGAAGGGGGGATAAAGGGGAAGGAAGAGAGAGAGAGAAAGAAAAGGGGAGGGGAGGGAGAGGGAGAGTGTGTGAGAGAGAGAAAAAAAG
>JASDQU010506261.1:15229-42648 GCA_032191745.1 Picea mariana | reverse complement strand
ATGGCCGTGACTTTCAAAAACCCTAGCTTGTGGTTGCTCCAAAAAATTTGGTGCCCACACCCATAGCTCTATATTTAATTATAAAAGGGGGAATATTAATTTAATAGGTAATTTAGTAAAATATAATTATACATGGGTTGGACAAGTGGCACGAGTGACAAATGATATAAAAATAGGGCTTGGATTTGGAAGAAAACACTTTATGCACCATCATGCTCGATGTTTATCGTAATGTTGAAATGACTTTTACTTTATTTTTTGCTGAGAGTTTGGTCTATTGGAATTTTTAGAGAAGCGCAGATTCTTGTCAAGATTGACGAATTCAACCTTCAATTATTTCTAGTAAGTATTTTCCCGTGTAACCCCATTGTGATTTGAGATTCCTTAGGGAAGGAGAGTACCCAAAGGAGTTGGTAGGGAGGTCAACTGATGTAGACCATGCAATATTAATATTATTTCATTTTATTTTAATTTTACAGTAAAAGGATTAAGATTGTAGAGATCACTAATTGGTTTGCACTTCCAACTATGATAATTTTGTTATTTAAAAAAAAAAGAAAAATTATGCCCAACTTGGATGCACTGACACTATTCTCTCAATTCAAAGTTAGTAGATAACTTATATCATATTATTTGCATCTATGATGGTACCATTGAAATATTTTGTAAATGTGCCTCCAAATGTAGTGGACAACTTTAGTTTTGCACAAACCAACTCTCTAGTAGGTCTCAGTAAAATATTGTTGATGAATCACATTCTATTGGACTATGACCATTGCATGTGTAGGGGAATTTTATTCACACCATTGTCAATAGGCCCACACCACTTATGCGCATCATGCTTAAGCTAAAGATCAATTTTGTAAAACATAATATACTTTTATGCTTCATTCACTTCTTGCCCAGTGGAATCCTAGTTAACTTCTAAATAATTAAGATCTATTGCAAAAAAAAAGGGTTATCGAAACCACAACATAATCCTTCTACCAACCCATTAGCCTAAATTGCACCAAATAATGGATGGTCCCAAACACTTCCACGAAAATAATGATATGAAGTTTTCCATTATCATCCGACTGTAACAAGTCCAATACTTTACCTCTAGCTACAACTATTTCTTGCATTTTTCTTCCCAAAATTTTCCATAAGTTGCACATACCACACTTGTGGTTTGTTGTAAAGTTAAACTATAAGGAAACATTGTTTCGCGTCATCTCTCAACTCCTGAAATGGTGGAGGATTCAACTCCATTCTAGCTATAGGGGAAATTCTTCTAAAGCAAAGTCCCTATACCTATCAAAGAAAAGAAGTTTCCTTATATCTTTCATAACTATATACCTGGAGGAATAGGTCCAAACTAACTATAGGAGAAATTCATCCATGGTTCAACAACATTTCCTAGACACTATTGAGATATATTTCCCACTTCCAAATATTTCTTTCGATGTAGGTGAGGGGGTTGTATCTATAAATTAGGCAACTGAAGTTGAAACACTAGTGAAGTTGTCCCCTAAGCCTACCATTCCTCTAGATTTATACTATTCCCAATCATAAAAGAGGTCATAGGTTTGATTCTGTCTTCCTCATTGCCGAAATTTATGCCACTGCATAAAACTTGTGGCCAAGTGTTTTAACAACTTACACCATTTATGAAATTATAGAATACAAGAGCTATGGGTTTGAAATCAATATCTAGATAGTACTTTTTCCTCTATATCTTGCATTTTTGTTTTGAAAAAAGATCCATTTCCTTGAATGCGCAAAAATTTCTAGCTATACTTCAATTATGAATTACTTTAGGATCTCACAAAGTCTTAAAATTTAAAAAAATAAAAGAAACAAAATAGTGCCATAGCTCTTGAGACTTATTAGTCCCTGCCGAAGGTGTAGAGGGACTATAGGGATCGATAATTCGTTGAATTCATATTAGTTTGTCCTTTGACTGAAAATGTTTGCATAATCTCTATTGTTGGAACTAGAGAACTAAAAAAATTATCTTTTATATAATAAAGTATACCATATATGTCATGATCTGATTGGATAACATATTGGAGGTCTTATTTCTAGCTTCGCTATTCCCAATGTTTTATATGTTACCATTTCCAAAGTTTTTGATCATCTACAGTCTTTTTGAATTTGTACTATTTTTATTAAAATGTTTAGATATCCAAAGTTTTGAGCATCGAGAGTCACTTTTTTATTAGTTGACTTCATATTAGTTTGTCCTTTGACTAATTTTTTTGTTGCATAGTCTCTATTTTTCTAACTATTGTTATTGTTATTATTGTTATTTGTTATTATTAAGTACCTAGGCATTTTTATTATTACGTACGTGAATAGGCCTACCACACTGCATTGTTTCTTAAATGTTTATAGACCGTGAGGCCCTTGGACAGTCCTGACAGCCTTAAATGTTTACCTAACAGGCCTCACATCCTTAAATGTTTACTTAATAGGCATGTCACAATACATTTTCCTCTGATTTGTTTTTTATACAATGTTGTCTGCAGTGAATATGGGAAATATTTTTCTTCAACGACATTACTGGTTCACTGGTTGATGCTTGCTCGTTGGTTTGGTTGATGATGCTTATTGTTGTTTGATTCAAATTTGCAAATTTGAGGTCATACAACTTCACTTGCACCTCTTGGTGCTTTTTCACTATTTTTTTGTTTGCATGTTGCTCTTGTTTGCTTCAACTTTGCAGGGTTGAGGTCCTGCATCCACAATTGGACCTATTGTTGCAGTTTTCACAGTTGAGATTTTACAACCATGATTGGAACTGTGCTTCTGTCATTCCCCATTGACGGGTGGGTTTCATTTCCATGTATACCTTCCTAATCCTTGTTTGTTGTTTGCTATTTCCAGTTTGCAAGTAAAAATTTTCAATGCTGGGAATGCCTAAGTCAAAATCCTCTTGCAGAGCATCTTTGTATTTGAGTACTATGACCATAGAACCAAGAGTGCGACGTTGTCTTGGTATTGTTCTTGAACTTCAATGTTTGACATATAACCCACCTCTATTGCATCCATAGTGACATATAAAAAAGGAAATCAAATTTTCTCCTCATTTGTTATGTTCCTGAAAGCCATACGTTTGGTGCATTTTTTTCTAGGTTGTTCCCTTCCAATCACATGTGCCCACTTCCATGTCCTGGACATCAAACCAGGACTCGTTGGAAAATAGAAATGAAAAAAAATATGAGGTACAGTCTGAAAAAAATGCACCAAACGTATGGTTTTCAGGAACAAAAAATGTGACGAGAAAATTCGATTTCCTTTTTTATATGTCACTATGGTTACGATAGAAGTGGGTTCTGTGTCGAACATTGACGTTCATGAACAAGGACAAGACAAACTTACAATCCTCTTTCTCTGGTCGTAGTCGTCACATACAAAGAATGGTCTGCAAGAAGATTTTGATTGAGGCATTCCCAGTATTGAAAATTCTTACTTGCAGATTGGAATAAAAAAACAATGAATAAGGATGCAACCATGGTAGTGAAACTTAACCATGAATAGGGAACAATAGAAGCGCAACTCCAATCGCGGATGTAGAATCCCAACCGTCCAAACTGCAACTTTCATAAATGTTTACAGGGTGGGAGGCCCTTGGACGGTCCCCACAGCCTTAAATGTTTACCTGACAGGCCTCACAACCTGAAATGTTTACTTAACAGACATGTTACAATACATTTTCCTTTGATTTTTTGGATACAATCTTGTCTGCAGTGAATTTGGGAAATATTGTTCTTCACCGACATTACTGGCTGGTTGGTTGATGCTTGGTCGTTGATTCACATGATGCTTCTTATTGTTGTTTGATTCAAATTGGAAAAGTTGAGGTCCTGCAGCTGTAGTTGGACATGTTGGTGCTTGGTCATTGGTTTGTTGTTTGATGCTTTCTCTTGTTTGCTTCAACTTTGCAAGGTTGGGGTCCTACATCCACAATTGGACCTGTTGTTGTAGTTTGCATGGTAGGGGTTATGCATCCATGATTGGAATTGTTATTCTATCGTCCCCCATTCACCGGTAGGTATCAATGTTGTGGTTGCATTCCTGTTCGCTAGTTGTTGTTTTCTATTTCCAGTTTGCAAGTAAGAATTTTCAATACTGGGAATGCCTGAGCCAAAATCCTCTTGCAGAACATCTTCATATGTGACTACTATGACCATAGAAACATGAGTGTGATGATGTATTGGTATTGTTCTTGAATGTCATTGCTCGACAGATATCCCACCTCTGTCACAGGCATAGTGACATAAATAAAGGAAATCAAATTTTCTCCTTGTATTTTATGTTCGTCAAAACCATACGTTTGGTGCATTTTTTCATGTTGTTTCCTTCCAAAACATTTTGTTCTCCTTTGAATGTCAATACCGGACACAAAATCCACTTCTGTTGCACCCATAGTGAGATATAAAAAAGGAAATCGAATGTTCTCCTCATATTTTTTGTTCCCGAAAACCATACGTTTGAGTGCAACCCTTGCACTGAAACTTGCCCGTCAATGTGGAATGCTAGAAACACAGTTCCAATGGAGGATGTAGAATCCAAACCATGCAAA
Organism: Picea mariana; assembly: GCA_032191745.1. Lineage (NCBI taxonomy): Eukaryota > Viridiplantae > Streptophyta > Pinopsida > Pinales > Pinaceae > Picea > Picea mariana. The sequence goes on along the minus strand of JASDQU010506261.1, from coordinate 38,081 downwards.
ATGAAACAATGGGTCCAACTGCAGACGCAGGGATTCAACCTTGCAAAGTTGAAGCAAACAAGAGCAAACAACAAACAACAAACCAGTGAGTGAATTGACGAGGCACTGTTTTGTGATTACTATTGGGCTACTATTTTGTGACTAAATTCCATATTAGAGGGAGTGGGAATGACCACGCACTGTTGTGGATAAAGAGTGCACCGGTCTATGGAATTGACAACAACTCACAGATTGAGCAATTTCTAGACAAATACATGACATGCAACACAAATCATTTGGATCCAAGGATTTCCAAAGTTCATAGACAATATCATACAAGGAGCTGTAAAAAATGAAAAAAATCACATTTCATATACAACTTCCTTGTGCCGCCAATGAGAACAACAAGAATCGTAGAGCCAATTAGTTTGGAGGACAACGTTGTCATTGAGAAATCTAAATCTGTGTTCACATTTCTAGAACAATGAGACTTTCATGACTTAATGAGCTTCCAAGACTTCTTGGCAGAGCTAAATCTAATAGAAGATGTACATCCAAGGCATACAATCTACACTTAAACAACCAACAATTTTCCTTAAATGAAAACTTTTACATATATGGAACAACAATTTCTCCAAGGAACAACCGACTATGTGGAATGTAAATACAGACACACATTATGTCCTCAATTCATATTCCACAACATCATATTATACCTCGTACATGACAAAGGCTGACAAATCTATGACAAGTGCATTGAGAATAATACGCAAACAACATGAAAAAAATCATATTGATACTATGCAAATGATATGTGCACTTGGAAATGCATTGCTTGATCTTCAACAAATGTCTTCTCAACAAAAAGTCCATGTTGCACTTTCCATGCCCATGCACTATGGTTCAAGGAAATGTGTCTTCACAAACACATCTCCACTTGAGAAACGCAAATTGGAACATGGTTTTGCATTTGGGCCACCAAAAATACTATTAAAATATAATAATATGAAAAAATGTTGAAATAGATATAAAAAACATCTCTTTGAACTTAAACTAGAGTTTGTCGAGCTCCAACTATATTTCATAGATGAGAATTGTTTTCCCATAGTTAATGTGTTTCTATGGCTTCATAATGATTAGACTAAGTGTTGTTGTGTGAGGTATAAAGTTATTTTCTCCCTTTCTTTTTCCACTTCTATGCTTACCTGTTTTTCCCTTTTCTTCTTCCCCTCTATTATCTGTTTCTGATTCTATACTTAGTCACGTTTCTATGCTCATGGGTTCCTGGGGTGGCGAACTGACAAATCCTCATCTCCATCTATATCATCACATCATGAGTCTGACTGACCGTCGTTCATTTGCAGACTTAGCCAATTTTTTGACCGCGGGTTCACGGGTAGGTGTTATCAAACTCTCATGCCCCATGTTCGAGGTATACATCTTGCATCCAAAACTTCGGTGATCTATTCACAGGCCTCATTCTACCTATGATGACCCCATCTTATCGCCCTACCTTTCCATACTTATTCGACTCTTCAAAGTTTCGCGGGTTCACGGACTCCCGGGTTCACAAAAGTTTGAAATCATTTTTCACTCCCCTCCATCCCCGCCACCTTCTCCCCTTCCCAATGTACATTAATTATGATTTTACTAGTGACAACTCACCAGACAGGTTCGAAAAGATTGGAATTAATAAGCGGAAAGCTCGAGGACACCTCCCATTAAAACGCATTAATGGGAGAATATTATGAAATATGATTTTTTTTTGTGTCGATCTTAAATTGGCAAAAAATTGTTGGTTCTTTTAGTTTTTTTAAGGCATCATCATAGTAAGAATGAAATATTGTGCTAGCCCACTGTCATCTAGAAAGGTGTTGACATCATGTCCCTCTTTAATATTGTGCATATATTGCAGGTTGTCATGGCACTATCGAACTCTCATGCCTCATGTTCTGTGATATACATCTTGCACTGAAAACTTATGTGATCTACAATTCGACCCCAGACTCCTCTAACTTGCAAGATTCACTCTACCTATGATGAGTCTATCCTTGTCTGTCTAACCACCCCACCTTTACATACTTAGTTGATTCTTCACCTCTTGTTGTCATAGATTCACGGACTCCCAGGTTCAAAAAGGTTTGAAAGTATTTATCACTCCCGTCCATCCCCACCACCTTCACACACTGCCCAATGCAAATTACTAAGATTTATCTTTTCTCATAGGAACCCCAGATGCACTCCATTCGCCTGATATCGAATTGTTAGAGGTCAATATTATGGGATCTGAATTTTTTTTGTGTGTGGATATTTAACTCGGAAAAATTGTTGTTTACTTTAGTTTTTTTAAGGCATTATGCCCCGCCTTTCCATACTTGATTCTTCACCTCCTGTTGTCACAGATTCACGGGTTCCCGGGCTGCCAGGGTCACAAAAATTTCAAATCATTTTTCTCTCTCGTCCATCTCTGTCACCTTTGTGCCCTTCCCAATGCACATTAATCATGCCTTTATTAGTGACACCTCAACACAAATATTCAAAAATATTGGAATTAATAAGCGAAAAGGTCGAGGACATCTCCCATTAAATCACATTAAACCAAGATTTACAGAATATTATATTATCATTCTCCAGCGTTCATCTTAAATACTTGTTCCCATTTCCCTCTATCATCGAAAACTTGGGCTTTAAGGTGCCTTCCTTGTAATGTTCATGGTCATCCACATGTGAGACAACTTAGAGATGCCATTTAGGCCCAATTAAAAGACGAGGGAGTGGTTTTATGTGACGTCAGCTTTGAGGGAAATTTTTTTATGTTAGCCAACAGAAACTCAGACTAAAAAAATTGAAGTATCTTATGATTGGTATTCTCCCTGTATTCGATCCTTTGGTTGGTTGAAAGGCCTACCTGAGGATTTGTATGTTGAACTTCTTTGTTTTGTTACTGAAAATTGGAAGGCACTTTCAAGTCACATTCAAAATGCACCTTTGTTGAAGTATATAGCTTCTTCCAACAACACAGATTTGGCAAATGTATCAAATCCTGCAGACCACACCAGAATTTATCTTTCGTCAGAGGAGTCGCACATATCGTGTCTTACAAAATGGTTTGGAATATTCGGAAGTGACACCAAATATTACTCCATGCGCGAATATACTCAGATGGAGATTATAAATTTGGATTCTCATGAGGGTGAGAAATTGTATGAGTGGTTGAATCAACATCCTAAAATTACAGAACTTTCTATGTCAAAGTTTGTTTAGTGACTTCTGGGTGTAATAATAGACTTGACAGAAAGTTAGCTTCTTTCTCAAATTTTGTTCACCGACCTCTGGATGTAGTAACAAACTCGACATACAATCAACTTTATATCACTACTGCACACTTTTTTCACTATTCCTATGCAAATAATTTCATCTGGGTCGAAGAGCTTACCACTCTTTGCAAGAATATTCTCCTACTGGTTGAAGGTGGGTATATAATTAGGGAATGAGGCTCTCAAAATTTTATGATGCCTACATCGACAAGTAACTGAGAAAAGTTAATGGGAAGGAATTTTGGACTATGGACTTTACAACACTTTCTGAATATTACTTTATACTACCACCTTCTGCAGGAAGTTTGACTTATTCAAGTAATGATTTGGTTTCTGAAGATCACCTTTTACTACCACCTTCATGTGATGATTTTGTTTCATTCTTTAGAAGAGAAATTGATGTAGTAGATATTCCAGAGCTATTTCCATTAAATATCAATCTTCTTGTTGCTTCCCGTGCTTTGAATAAGGAGAATTCATTTATTATGTTGCAGTAGATCCGATATTTGAAAAAAATGGAAGTTGCTCGATGCTTGAAGTATTAACTTGTCTGGTTCTCAAACAAATCACCATGACCTCGCCGCAAGTGTCTCTCGATTTTTTCATCAGGATCACAGGTCAGTAATCAAAGAGTGCCTTTCTGGATGTAGAGTGTTTCCATCCCTGACTTGGGTTTGCACAAATTCTTTTATTGCTATCATGTTTCTTTCTCCTGGTGGTCGATCTTTCTATCCCAACCAACATGATGAAAATAAACTAGCTCTAGGGATTTTGATCGCTTCCAGGGATCTGAGTTGACTATATATTAATTTTAGTTAACTTAAAAATATTTATGTGTGCAACCTAATGTTAGACATATAAATACAATTTTTTTATTTTTTAAAATATAAAATAATGTATTTTTTTAACACACGACTAGTCGAAAAGTTTCAGGTGTTGTTTGGGATTCACATCCTTCAAGGATGTAAATTAATTACACTGTTAATATTGCTTGTGGAAATGCATTCGACCCATCGTTGACTATGGAAATTGCATTAACACTGCAATGTCCAGATAATAAATGGCTGACATGCACCTAATGTCGAGGTCATCATTGCACGGGACACGCAACCTCCAAAGATTTTTGGACTCACAACAACATTGTAATTGTCGTGACAAAGAAACGCTAAAGTCGATGATATTTTGTATGTCTGACAACTCTACAGTATAAGTGCTTTGACAATGACATGCCTACTTGTTCACCGCATTACCACCCTGCAATCGATGACAATGTTCCCATTGCCACCACCAATGTCAATGTTTGAGGTTGAAGCTATCTGGAACGTGGAGTCACTGCCAGTTTTGATGTCTGAAGCTCAAGCTACCTGGATTCTGGGGTCATGACTTCATACACTTGACATTAGTACCAGTATTGATCGAAAGTTGATTGTATGTCGACTCTGTTACTACATCCAGAAGTCGCTCAACAAACTTTGAGATAGAAGTTGGTTGTCTGTCGAGTCTATTACTACATCCAGAAGTCACTCAACAAAATTTGAGATAGAAAGTTCTGTAATTTTAGAATGTTGATTCAACCACTCATACAGTTTCTTACCTTCGTGAGGATCCAAATTTATAATTTCCTTCTGAGTATATTCGGGCATGGAGTAATATTTGGTGTTACTTCTGAATAGTCCAGACCATTTTGTGAGCCACGATATGTGCCACTCCTCCAACGAAAGATAGATTCTAGTGTGGTATGTAGCATTTGATACACTTTCCAAATCTGTGTTGTTGGAAGAAGCTATATACTTCAACAAAGGAGCATTTTGCAGGAGACTTGAACATCCCTTCCAATTTACATCAATAAAACAAATAAATTCAACATACAAATCTTCAGGCAGGCCTTTCAACCAAACAAAGGATCAAATAGAGGGAGAATATCAGTCATAATATACTTGAATGCTTTTGTCTCGGCTTTTGTTGGCTAACATAATTTTTTCCCCCCAAAGTTGACGTCACATAAAACCACTCCCTTGTCTTTGAATTGGGCCTTAATCGCATCTTTGAGTTGTCTCAAATGTGGATGACCAAGAAAATTACAAGGAAGGCACCTTAAACCCCAAGTTTTCGATGACAGAGGGAAATTGACACTTATCAAAGTACATAATGTTGCATAAAAAAGATAATGTAGCCAGGCCATATCTAGAAGAGACAAACTATTTAAGAAGCTAACTGAGATAGATCTAGCTGGTAGCACCCATGAAGTCCAAGACCTGAAATTGATATTTGACTCATTGTTTTTTACCAACCAAAAATTTGATGATCAAGTTGAAATCTATAAAAGACTGTCATTTGAAAATTTCTATAGCATTCTTGAATATGGTGAAGATGGCATGAAAAAAATTGGCTAGTTGATTATTTGATTAAAAACCAAGATATTGAAGAATCATTGCACAACCTTTCTATTGATCTAAGGGACTTGGAAAGTGAATTCTTCAGTATAAAAATTTGGCATGAAATCAACGTGACGACCATCAAGAGCTACATCGAGGAGTGGTTCAAAAAGGTTGTTGACAAGATTGCCAATGAAGGGAAAAGGATGCTTGAGATGATTCCCATAACCACAGAGGTTAGCCATAAAAGGACATCAGGGAGCAAATGACAAGGCATGGGAAACCATCATAGTAAGTTCATACTGATCACATTCTTCTGTCTTTGTCAATGTATTCATCCAGTGTCTACCTCTTTAAATAGAAACGTTTAACCCAGGACTGACAATTTTGTCTTTCTTTTTGCCAGGTCTTGTTGTCTTCCATCACTGACTTTCTTCTTTCTACAAGATTGATTCTTCTACATATTTCCTTTATGGTCTGCGTGAGCCCCAATCCCAGTCATTATGGCAAACACATTTAAATTTCAGAGAATATGTGTTGAACTATATATTTTTTTGCAAATTCCAAGAGAGTTACTTTGGGAAATAATCTCAGTTGTATTTTGTAACCCAATTTATCTTAATATAAAATATTTGAGGTTGTTGTATGGTGTTTTCCAATGTTTAATATTGTTTTTTTTTTTAGTTTTGTATTTTTTTTTTAAATTGACTCATTTTCCTGTACAACTATTGATAGATGAATTCAACCTCTTTCTACAAGAATTTAAGACACTCTTTGATCCGTAGTTAAACATGCACGAAAATATTTTTTTCCCCTGCCCAACACTTCAATTTAAATAAAAACTACTCTATTCGCTCCTTGCATTTTACATGGAAGAATAATTTGTGATAGGACATAGTTTTGTAGCGCCCACCCTATAATTAAGAAACAAATGGGTGGGACCGTCCTTCTTTCGTTATTCGGGGACCCAGAAATAGAGTCAAGGAATGACTCTATTTCAACATGTCAACTCAGGTGTTGACGTCATGTTCCTGTTCAATATTGTGCATATATTACAGCTTCTTGTATTTTAGAATATCCTTGCATATAAAAATGTTACATCATATATTTATTTTTCTATTGGTTATGGGTTTGAGAGAAATTTGCGAGCCGATGGTTTGCATTTGGACCACCAATAATCTATAAAGATATATTAATATGAATACTATTCGAATAAATATAAACAAATTCTCTTTAAACTTGAAGTTGACTTTGTCGACCTCCAAGTATATTACATAATCAAGACTAAATGTTCTTTTCTCTTCATCTATATCATCACATCATGATCCTAACTGACCCCCGTCCCTTTCAATACTTAGTCAATTATCTGACCGTCGGGTCCTGGGTTAGCACTATCGAACTCTTATGCCCCGTGTTCTGTCATATACATCTTGCACCCAAAACTTTCATGATCTACATTTCGGCCCCAAACTCCTCCAAATCACCAGCTTCACTATACCCCGGTTCACAGAAGTTTCAAACCATTTATCTCTCTCTTCCATCCCCGACACATTCGCACCCTTCCCAATGCATATTCATTCTGCTTTTACAAGTGACAACTCACAACATATGTTTGAAAATATTGGCATTAATAAACAGACATTAGATGTTTTTATGTGAGATACTTACCCCTTTTCCCCTTTTCTTGTTCCCCTCTATTATCCCTTTATGGTTATATACTTAGTCTCCTTTCTATGATCGCGGGTTCCTAGGTTGTCAGATTGATAGATCCTCATCTCCATCTATATCCTCACATCACGAGTCAGATCGACTGTCATTCCTTTCCATACTTAGCCAATTTTATGGCCTCAGTTTCTGAGGTTGGCACTATCGAACTCTCCTGCTGCTCATTCCGTCATATACATGTTGCACCCAAAACTTCTATGATCTACAATCCTAACCCAAACTCCTCGAACTTGCAAGCTTTACTCTACTCGGGTTCACAAAAGTTTCCAAGCATCTATCGCTGCCTTCCATCCCCACCACCTCTGCGCCCTTCCAATGCACATTAATTATGCTTTTACTAGTGACAACTCAATAGATTCGTATGAAACAATTGGCATTAAAAAGAAAAAACCTTGAGGACATCTCTCATTAACATGCATTAAACCACCATTTATGGCACTCTGACCGACCGTCATTCCTTTCCATACTTAGCCAATTTTTCCCCCATGTTTCCTGATATACATCTTGCACCCAAAACTTATGTGTTATACAATTCCACCCCATGCAACACAATCTACGAAATTAACATCCCTATTACCGACCGCTTCCCCATTCCATACGTAGCCACTTTTTCGAACACAGATTCCTAAGAAAGCAGCCTTTAGATTGCACTTCCATTGTTCTGTGACCAAAAAACAACACCTGGACCTTCACGATATACAAATTGATTGTTAGACTCCCACATCATCCCCTCTTCAGTGTTACACATTATGTGCTCAAAATTTTCGAGCCATACAATTTGACCGTCGGGGCCTCACGTCTTCTGCGGAACCCTTGTCACCCTTGTCACCATATTTTGGATCCTCGGGTTGGCAGGTTCATGAAATATCCAATTCCTATTCATTGTTTCATGTGTCCGCCACCTTCATACTTCTTTCCAAATATGCAACAACTAAGGTTTAATGCTAACAGTTCATCATGAAACAACCGTAAAGATCGCCATTAATAGGCAAAAGGCTCGAGGAGACAATCACACTGACTCTCCCTACACAACTTGTCCAGAAACATGGAGAAAAGATCTTGCTAAGTAATGGGATATCTATTACAAATTTCAATATATTAGCGAAAACGAGTCCAGCCTACCGTTTCCCTATTCCATACCTAGCCACTTTTTTGATTGCGGGTTTCCGGACAGGTGGGCTCAAGATTGCGTTTCCAATGTTCTACGACTTGGAAACAGTACCCGGAGTTCCGCAATATACAAATTGACTGCTAGACTGCCCCATCATGCCCTCTTCTGTGTTACACATTTTGCAGTCAACACTTCCAAGACATAAAATTTGACCCTCGGGCCCTCAACTCTGTTGGTTATACCTTGTAACCCTATTTTGAAGCTCAGTCGACTGCTTTCAATAATTAGCCATTCCTTAATTGATGTTCCCTGTCCCTGCCACCTTCGTACTTCTTTCTGAATATGCAATTAGTAAGATTTAATACTAACATGTTTTCATGCAGGAACCATGAATATTTCCATAAATGAGTGAAAGGCTCGATGAGATCTCCCAGACTTCCATGATATACAAATTGATTGTTGGACTCTGACATCATCCCCTCTTCCGTGTTACACATTTTTCACTTAAAAGTTCCAAGACATACAATTTGACCGTTGGGGCATCACATCTCTTGGGGAACCCTTCTCACCCTAGTTTGAATCTTGTTCGACCGCTTTCCATACTTTCCCATTTCTTGGAACCTCTTTCGTGGATCCTAAGGTTGGCGCGTTCACGAAATCTCCAATTCCTAGTCATTGTTTCCTGTGCCCATCACCTTCGCACTTATTTCCGAGTATGAAACGACCAAGGTTTAATGCTAACAGTTCATCGTGCAACAACTGTAAATATTTCCATTAATAAGAAAAAGGCTCGACGAGACAATCACATTGACTATCGCTACACAACTTGCCCAGAAACATGCAGAAAAGATCTTGCCAGGTAATGGGATATCTATTACAAATTTCAATATATTAGCCAAAACGAGTCTGCCTTACCATTTCCCTATTCATTACTTAGCCACTTTTTCTATTGTGGGTTCCCAGATAGGAAACCTGACGATTGCGCTTCCAATGTTCTGTGGCCTGCAAACAGTTCCCATAGTTTTGTGATATACAAATTGACCACTTGATTTCCCCATCATGCCCTCTTCTGTGTTATGCATTTTGCAATCAAAACTTTTGAGACATACAATTTGATTGTCGGACCCTCAACTCTCCTGGTTATACCTTGTAACCCTATTTTGAAGCCCAACTGACCGCTTTCGATAATTAGTCATTCCTTAATTTCTCTTCCCCTTCCCTGCAACCTTCACACTTCTTTCTAGATATGCAATCAGTAAGCTTTAATGTTGACATCTCGTCATGTAGGAACCGTCATGATTGTCATTAATGAGAGAAACACTCGAGGAGATCTCCCATTAATACATATTAAACCAATATCTATGGAGGTTTGTATTATCCATTCTGATTGTTCATCTCAAACAACATGGAATGTCTTTTGCGGGTCATCACGTTGGCGGGTTCACGAAATATCCAATCCTTAATTTCTCTTCGTTGTACCCGCCACCTTCGCACTTCTAAGTATGAAATTACTAGTCTTTAATGCTAACAACTCATCATGCAACAACCATTGAGATTGTCATTAATGAGCGAAAGGCTCAAGGAGATCTCCCATTCACACACATTGGACCGACATTTGTGGAGGGGTATATTATCCCTTCCAACTGTTCATTTCAAACATCATCTGGAGAAAATAGACATTCTTGTAAACTTATGGCAGCAGCTCGACAATAGTTCTCTAGAGATACAGTGAATATATTTGGGCGTGAGGACCAGAACTTCTAGTGGTCTAGGGCATACTCTTACTATTCATCTCATTTCGCCCAGAACGAAGTAATTTGGACCTATGGAATCACTTGTGTAGGCTGTGTCCCTAAAGTTTTTGACTGTAAGGAGTTGGTCTCTTGGTGCGCCAAAAAATATATTTCAAGCCAATGAATTATTCTACTGTGCAACCATTCTCCTGTTTATTTGTCACTTCGGGTCTTCTGCAAGATGTTAAGATTATCAGAGCCAACATTGACCTTCATAGGACAAGACTGCAAGCAGTTGCTAAAAAATCATGATAACGGGTTTGACCTCTTACCTGAGTTCCTGGAAGACCCGACAACAGTTCCTGAAGATATCACAAAGTTGCAGGTTAGTTCTTTTAGGAATCCATTCGGGGAAATTGCCTGGTTGTTTACAAGAATAACAGGACAAGAGTCCAAAACAAGCATTTCCGGCATGGTTCTTTATATTTTGTATTTCACAGTCAAGGAACAATACATTTTTTATTGGGGGTAGCTAATTTCCATTGAAATCTGTTCCCAAGTGTCATGATTCAAGGAAGAGAATAAATTTTGAATGTCATCCTACATGGTTTTCGTGATAGCGCATTGTTTTCTGTTTCCAAAACTGTCTTTGTCTAAGAAGGTAAACTATGAATTCGACCTAGTAACCTTCTGGTACCAGGCCTTGTGGAAGCACAAGGCCTCCCATTGTTTTTATGAGGTTTTTAATGACTTTGTCTCAGTTTTCAAAGATTTATTGTTAGGAAAGGATGCTCTTCGGATGTCTGGCTAGGAAACCAAGTTTTTGGACAAGAAGGGGACACTTGAATAAATGGAAAATTACAGTGTAATAATTACTTTTGGCTCCAAGGTAAATCATGCTTTCCTTCTATGTCACATCACAGACAAGATGTTTGTTACAGAAATAGCAAAGCAATACAACTACTGGTTGCATTTTTTCCATGAGAAGAGAAAAAATAAGTTTATTCCTCTGCCTTGGAAAGTCAGAGACTTTGTGTTCAGGAACATCAACAAGATTGATGAAATAGAAGGCCATTTCAACAACTTTAACCTAAGATATGCTGAAAGGCTAAGAGGGTTCGACCCTAATGGGATTTTTCGAGATCATTTACTAGCAATTGGATTTAAAAACTCTTTTATCCATACACGCTTGAACGAAGACAAAGACAATGATGAAAACACTCATGCTCCTGACGATGGCAACGTAGAGACATTGTAAAGAAAAATTGAATTGTACAAACAATAGGGAAAAGGATCCGATGAGAAGAGTGTCCAATCCCCGGCTAGCACTCCCAAGAGAACGACATCACGTAGTATCTCTCCAACGACCCACCCCAGTAAGAAAGAAACCCAGAATTCTTCAAACGGAGGAGGAGATAAGAACCCTCCTTGCGGAAAAATTGATATTTCTCACAAGCTTCCCATGACGAAGAAGAGAAAAAACGTTGTAGGACAAGCGAAAGAGCCCGAAAGTGAAAGTGAGGACACGGAACTTGAGACTGCTCAGGATAACATATTTCGCAACGTTGATCAACCCACAGACACGATGCACCATAGTTCCATAATGGAAATAGCTGAGACCGACATTTTTGACGAAGATGAATCCTTCGTATTCCAGAGCATTGTTTTTGACAACCAATCTAAAAATTTAATTGTTGAAAAGAGAGATGTAAGAAATAAGAAAAGAAAATCTCATTCAAAATTTAACCTTAGGAACATGCAACCATCCCAAATATCCCAACTTCACCGAGCAATCGAATATGCTATTGATTATTCCATTGGAGCCATTGAAGTGGAGAATGCATGAATGAACGACCGAATCAAGGAATTGGAGGAAGCTTCAATTCCTACCTCATTGTTTGCCAGTCCTTTAGAAAAACCCGTGCCTGCCACCCCTACAGCCAAGTTAAAAGGATCCTCCAACCTCCTCACATCCTGTAGAGACTATGTGGAGAAGAATATCAAGATAAGAATGAATCTATTTATTGAATCTTGGGAAACATCACAAAATATAACCTCCCTTAGAACGAGGGCACATGCTTTTCATGAACAATTGTAGGCGGATTTAAAAAATGAAGAATGTTTCTATCTAGAGACGATGATCCATTTTGGAAACCATGTCCCCAACATGTTAGATATGAGAATAAGACAAGAAGATCTCCCCTCCCCAAACTGAATCAAACAATTAAAAGCATGTTGGAAAGATAAATTTAAGAACCTACATCTCATTGTCGATTCATGTGAACAAGCCATATGAGAGAAAGAATAATTATTCAGAAACCTGTCCAAAATAGACTTAGTCGAAAGTACCAATGAGGTTCAAGACCCAAATTTAATCCTCAAGTCCTTTTCCTTAACCAAGCAAGCCTTCATTGAACAAGTTGATATTTTAAAGGGGTTGTCTTTATAAAAGTTTTACGACATCCTTGAATATGGTCAAGATGACGTGGGCAACTAGCTAGTGGACTATTTGACACAGAATGAAAAAATTGAACAAGATCTGCATAGTATTTCTATCGATCTAAGAAAACTAGAAAACGAGCTTTTCAACATAAAAATCTGCGATGAGATCAACATGGCCCCATGAGAAGCTACATTGAAGAATGGCTCCAAAGGGGAATCGACAAGCTCACCGACGAAGGGCAACCACCGTATGGCATGATTCCAGTGGTTATCGACGAGAGCAATAAAAAGGCATCAGCAAGTAAATAGAAAAGGGAGAAATAGATACCATCATAGTAAGTCTATACTGATCACATCTTGCTTTCTTTATCAATCCAGTTATTCCACCTCTTTAAATAGAAATCTCTAACCAAAGACTGATAACTTCCAATTTCTTCTTTTCAGGTCTTCCTCTCTACCGTCGCCCACTTCTTCTTTCTACAGTCCTATTTTTTGTACTTATTTATTTTATGGTCCGCGGGAGCCCCAATCCTAGTCTATATGACAAATGCATTTAAATTTTCAGAAATATGTAACAAACATTATTAATTTTTGATAAATTTCAAAGAAAACTACTTCGGGAACAATCTCGACAGTGCATTGTGACCCTGTTTTCGGAATGCTAAATTAGTTCTCTTTATGCATATCGATCATCTTCTTTTATTTTTTATGTGCTGAGAAATTTTTATCTTCAACTATGTTGGATGTCAGGAAATTGTGTTTATTAAATTTGAATGTTTAATGTGTGTGATTCCTGGTCCTTTTTTCCAGGAACCTTTATTTCAAAAAAAAAAAAACTACTATTATCCTTTTGTATTGCTTCAAGTCATTACGACATAAATTTTATAAGTCCCGTATTTCAACTGTACATGCCCCAGGAAAAACCTAAATAGGAGTATCACATCTATAAAAAACGCAGTAGGATTGAGATCCTCGTTAGGTTTATGTTTCGGTGCCAAAAGATCAATCTGCAAGAATATCCCAGTTGGTGCTATACAATGATGCCCTCTTTATGGAGAGAAATTAACTACTTTGAATAGTTAATTTATGCAAATGTATAGGAAAACTAATTTGACACTGGACACATTTGCAAAAAAAAAATGTTTCTTTCTCATCCACCGTATATAACTTTATTTATCCTAACACATATAGAGATAGACAATTTAGATGATCTGTTTAATAGAATAAAATGCTCTCACAAAGTCACTTTCTCACTAATTACTTGTTAACCCCATATTAAAATAATATTATGATTAACTAATTTGGGAATTCGGGACTCTGGCTCTTCGCGGTTCCAGCCTTACTTCCGCAGTGATATTCTCCTCGGGTCATGTACTAGCCTAATGTCTTATGGCTGGTGTGTCACATAGTGGAACAAGTCATTTTCTGCATGGATACCACCTGTACTTCATGCTACTTCCCATGTGTCTGTTGCTTCGGGATTCTATTTCTCCCTTGGTCCCGCCATAGCAATGCATTTATTCCCATTCCAAGTCGACAAGGACTACGCTGCTATGCAACACTTGTTTATTCATGCATACATACTTAAAGTTTCTACGACACTTCCACCACCATACAATTTTCTATGTCATGCCCCATTCCATGCGCTAACTCCCCTGTAGTCTTGTTAAGCACTCGATCTAAGAAACATATCTTTTATCTTTCAATGATTCTCTTGTTAAGCACCCGATCTAAAGAACATATCTTTTACCTTTCAATGATTCTCTATTTATGAACTTAAGTATAAATTGTCATAGATATGGAATTAATTACAAAATCCTTTTTATTACATAAATATAATAGAAAAGTTGAAATTTAAAGTACTATTCTTATATTTCCAAAAAGTGGGTTATTCAAAATGTGATAAAATATTATATAATTATTGCTAAGTACTTTTGAGTAGTTTATATATTGTACATTCATTCATCTATGACAAAGATTAAATTATTAAAATGATGGTTAAGATTAAATAAACAATTGCAATGTGTCAGTATGATAAGCATTGTTGTTTAAATTAATATAAATATCCATAGAGTAGAATGAACTTGATACTTTTTAATGAAATGAGTAACTAAAAATCGAACTCTAAAAATTTTTTTATGTTATTCAAAGGTTAACACTGAGAAGAGTGTTACATTAAACACACATCCCCACTCTCTTCTAGACTTTTTAGGATTTACATTGATGAGTTAGAGGTGATCATATCAAGTACCTTGGGTGCCACCAATGTTTCTTTCCCTTTGGAGTTTCTATTTGTCATTATCCTATTTGTAAACCACATTTTATATAGGTGCACATTATATAGGTGTCTTACTTTGTGAGGAGTATCCAAACACCACTATATAGTTTGATACCTTTTTTTATATTCTCGGACTTTAAATAAATTTGGAAAAAAACAAAAATCATGGCTTTCAACATCTCAGCAAGAAGAAAAATAAGCAATTCTCATCTACAAAGATGAAAAGGTTAATATTATTACATTATATGGATGAAAGGGTTAATATTATTACATTATATGGATGGAAGGGTTAATATTCTTACATTATATGCGTGGGGGAGTGTGCAGGGGTTGCATGACTCTCACTACCCTTCAGAAGGATTTTTTTCCTATTTAAATTAGGGACATTGAGATGAAGATGTGCATCATACATTATTCACACTTGTTATCACTCTATAAATTACCTTGGCTGTGGAGGCAAATCATAAAGGTAACCATAAACAAAGATTTAGGATTGGAAGCTAGCCCTTCCAATCCAGAGAGGGCCCTTCCAACTTAGAGAGGGTTCTCTTTGACATATTTTCAATGAGTTCAGTGGCTAGGTCTTCAATGAATGAATAGGTTTATGACAGATTTTCAATGAGTTCAGTGGCCAGGTCTTCAATGAATGAATAAGTTTATAAAGTTGATGGCATAGCTGAGAAGGAATCCATTAGGAATGGAATCATGAATGAGATATCAATCAAAAATTTCAAGGCTTAACTGATGAATAAGTAATTCTCAAAGGCAAGGTAGATAGCATTCAAATGGACATTAAAATTGTTGTAGTATGGTGGCAGAATTTAGGAATACAATCCATTAAAACAGGGCATCAAAGAGTGGATGAATCTGCATTAATTTTAGAGGAACAAAGTGATAATATTTGAATACAGTGAAATAGAGCAGCCCAATATGAATTCTACATCATAGAGGCTCATTCAAATAATGAAGAAATTATAGAATTATGAAAAACACAAAAGAGGTGCTTTAATGGAAAAAAACAGACCATAAAATGCCATCACAAGAATCTTTAAGTAACTATCCAATACTTATGCCTGAAAATCTTTATTTACATCACACAAATACAAAAAAAAGTCCAAAAGAAGCATGTCCTCTATCATTCGAACCAACACCGTCTTCATTAAGTTTACAAAATCTATAGAAAATCTAGTCCCTATGCTCCAAGATTCGAGCTCAACTACTTCACTAAAGAAGGACTTGTAATAGTGTCACTCTTTTTAATCACACCATTACGCAAGACAAAAATAGACAAAATGCAATAGCTCCTTATCACAATCCACACTCTGCAAATTTGACAATGATTGTGTGTACTCATCCAACAATCTCGGATTTATTCTAACTAATTTCAAGAATCTGGATCATACCACACTTTAGTATCCTCTGTAACATTTTGCAAAGTTGTGTACTCTAAAACACACTGCACATTGTTTTCCTTCTAGAAAACGTCCTTGTACAGGTCTCCCTTTCAGAGATTTAGCCATTGTTTTTGTTAGATAAGCAACTACCGCTTGATTATCCTGGGTGCTCAGCTATTGTGGGAGCACCTCGATTTATTGCATGCTCCAGAATTCCCATTATTTAACTCAGATGTAGACCTAACCTATTTGAGGCACCTGTGCGCACAACTTTTCCACTACGTTCATGTACCTGCCCATCAAGATAAAAACATTGGTTGTTGCATGAATGATCGGTCACTTGGATTCATTGGACATAATTGCATATATTTTGTTTATTTTTCATAGTGGTTTATACCTAGCCCTGTTGACACAAGAGTTGACACAAGGGTTGCAGAGGAGACAAATTTACACGTGATAACATTGGCTCCAATGGGGATGGTGTCCTCCTTGTGAGGCGACAAAGAACTCAAAGACCAGGTGCATAATTCATTTGGATGTTCCTAAATCACATCTTAAACCTGCAAACTGATGTTGCTCTAACCTGTAACCAACTCATTCTACTGAAACCAAACTGTAAATCCAACTGTACATTGGAATCTAAAAACATGGCTACAAAAACTCACTGTTGGAAAGGATGCTCAGGTTGTTGAGCTTATTCATCAAACTTACCTACTCTAACTGAAATAGAGATTGCTTGGTCAAGTGAAATCAAAGATCCAGTGCATCCATGCAAGAACTTTATCCACTGTTTGATTTTCTTACATATATTTCTTCAGGGGTGAAAGTAAAACCCCTCTTAATGGCAACTCATATGAAAGCTTACAAAAAAAAACAATTTTCAGAAGATTTGAAAAATTAAGCATACTCACTAACTTGAGATATGTTGCAAAAGGATCTTCAAAGTAATGCAGAAAACAACCTTTTTGTATTAACCCTTCAACTACATTCTTGCTTCCATGCAGTTCCAATTGATGGTTGTCATGAAAAGGCTGAAAGTTTTCATAAGAATGTTGTGATGAAAAACCTGTTGGAAAAAAGGACATGATTCATTTGGATGCTAGCTCATCAACATCTACATTTTCAGATTCATACTCGACCAATGGATACAATTTTGAACTAATAAAACCTTCCATATAACTAGGTACATGATCATGAAAAACAAGAGAAGGTTGCCACAACATTATGGAGTTGGTCAATGTGCTCCAGTGAACTGGTATCATTGTGGATACAGTTAGAATTCCCTGCTTCATTAGTAATCTTATAACTTTCTCTCAACAACTCAAATGAAGCAAAACATAAGGGTGGAGAGTTACCTTTAATCAACTCACTATTTTCTTCATATTCAATAGCATAGTCGTGATATGCAAACTGACTACTTTCCTGGAACTGCTAAAAATAATCATTTCCTAATAGAGAACATGCACTTGGATAGTCTGAAAAGTCAACCTCATAGTTATCATTATATTCATCATATTTAGGTTCACCAAAATCTCTGTAATGTCATTAACCAAAAAAAAGCTTGGGACATCAACTTTCTCTTTAGCAGGTTGATCTGCAAATTCACTCCCATGACAGTCTAAAAGTGAATACAGAAAACAATCGACTCCCTGCTTATCATGAGATGGATCAAAAGCTAAATTAACACCTTCTTGTTCAACACGTGGAATATAATCTTCTGCAAAATCATCACCATTTAAAACTTCAAGAAAATGCATAATACTATTAACCCTCTGCTCAAAATTCAGATCAACTTATTTTTGCTCGTGCTTGTTCTCTTGTTCCTCAATATCCAACCTTTCATCTTGGATATGTTCCAGAAATTCCCCGCATGCTTGAAGGTTATCTTCCACTTCGTGAGCATCAGAAAACATTTGTTGTAGGGTCACATACCTCCTCTCCATGAGAAGAAAAGATAAACCTAGCTGAAGGGTTGTAGCATAATAGAGCATGGTTGCATCTTCTAAAGATTGGATCTCCTTAGGAATCTTGTAAAAGTGGACTTTAATGATGAATCCGAGGCTCTTATAATATTTTGCTCATTTTCAGAAAGCAAGAATGGATTGATCGTGGTTGTAAGTAACTCTGTCTCTGGTTCAAAAACTTTAAAATTTGATGATGTTGTTGGTGTTCTCGTTAGCGAGGAAATGCGATGCAAAAGCACAAGTGGGACATCAGGTAATGCGTTAAACATGGTGAACAGGGGAAGACAAAGGATAGAGGAAATGGCTAAGGGAACCGTGAGAATTCTAGGAAGGGAAGATCCAAATCTAGCCTGGGAAATATGGAGTGATGGAATTGTGGGAAGAAAGGACATATGAAGAAATACTACAGAGCTCCAAAGAAACAAAAAGATGGACAATAGGAAAAAAATCAGGAAGCAAATGTAACATGTGATGTGTTACAAGATGATTTGGTTATTTCTGTAGATAATATTTATGAGTCTTGGGTAGTAGATTTAGGGGCTTCATTTCAGGACATGCCCCATAGGAAATATTTTCTAGATTATGTTCAAGGTGATTTTGAACAGGTTCATTTGGGTGATAATAAACCATGCAAAATTGTTGGAATGGCAAAGGTAAAAATAAAGAAAATGAATGGAAATGAATGGTTGTTGAAAGAGGTAAGACATGTTGTTACCCATAATTTTGGTCATCATGATGGTGTATTAATGATGGTGTACTCAGGCTCTTCATAAGAACTTTCTCATGAGAAAAGTTACTTTCATCTCTTCCCAGAAAACTCACTTTTGAAGAAGGTTCGTAGGCGGCTAGTATACTAGGATGCGAGAATGACCCATTCTCACAGGCTGCCTTAAGCCAGGGTGCAAACTTCTCGCACTGTGCTGAATAGCTAGGGTGCGAACTCGTCCTAAAGCATGGAAAAAGATGAATTCTCGATGGTTCTAGAAGGGAATCTTCTAGAGGAATGGGTTGGCATTCGAATGGTTATCCTTGTACTGGATTCCCTGATATTGTGGGATCATTCTTATCCAAGTAACTATCTCATTCTCTCCTATATATTGAGGGAATTCTCATGGAAAAGGTTAAGCAAGATTCATTGGATAATTGGTGAAAGAATTGTGTGAAGGACTTAGTTTGAACAGGAGCTTGGAGACTCTAGCAAGTCTATCAAGAGGATTTGATCTTCTTCATACAAGGATTGAGCAAGTGTGTGTGTTGGAGCCAAGATCCATCAAAAGGAAGCTTGCGACATCAAGGCGATCAGGTTGTAATCTTTACTTTCAATTAATACGATACAATGGCATGTCCCTTTCCCATAAAGCTATTCTCACTTTATTGTGTAATTCCTTGATCATACACATAAGTTGACAGTTGAATATATTTTTCTATCTTCACTTTGGTTGGTTTGTGTTGTCTTGGTCTTGACTTCATGAGAACACCAGAGTGAAGCGGGAGCAACAGAGACCCTAGGAAGAGATACTAAGGTATGTTACTTGTTCCTTCGTACTAGCTAATTCAATGGTCAAAACTTAGGGAAATAGTCATGTCCTGTCCTGTTTTGTTCTAGATCCAGGTGGATCTAGGGAGATCTGTTAGTGTCCGCACCTACCGATTAGTCCGATAACACATGTTCCAGATCTAAGAAAAAATCTAATTTCAACAGGGTAGTTGGCAAGTGAAGGTTGTATATCGATATTTACAAATAAGGCATGGAAGGTCACCAAAGGATCACTGGTGATAGCAAAATGAGAGAAGGTAGGTACATTGTATTTATGTACTGGTAATATTGGTTCTTCTATATCTTTAGCTTCTACAGGAGTAGATACAACATTGTGGCATCATAGGTTTGGACACATGAGTGAGAAGGGAATGCAGATACTTCACAAAAGAATTTTGTTGCCAAATCTTAAACAAATTGATTTGGATTTATGTGAGCATTGTGTTTATGGAAAACAAAAGAGAGTCAGATTTCTTAGAGTTGGAAAAGAAAAGAAGAGTGAAAGGTTAGAGATTCTGCATAAAGATGTATGGGGACTAGCTCATATATCATCTATTGGTGGTTCTCGTTATTATGTTACTTTTATTGATGATGCAACTAGAAAAACTTGGGTTTATTGCATTCGACAAAAATATGATGTTTTTGATACTTTTACGAAATGGAAAGCTTTAGTTGAGAATGAGACAAGAAAAAAGTTGAAGTGTCTCAGATCAGACAATGGAGGTGAATATTGCAGCAAGGAGTTTGATGATTATTATTCAAACCATGGGATTTGTATAGAGAAAATAGTTCCAAGAACACCACAAAAAAATGGCGTGTTAGAAAGGATGAACAAGACAATCATGGAGCATGCAAGGAGTATGAGATTGCATGTTGGGTTTCCCTTACTGTTATGGGTAGATGTTGTAGATACTTTTGTTTACTTAATAAACAAAGGACCTTCAAGATTTTTTTATGGTGGAATTCCATAAGAGGCATGGACATGTAAAAAGGTAACTATTCATTTTTGAAGACTTTCGATTGTGAAACATTTGTCCATATTGATAAAGAAAATAGAAAAAAGCTTGAGACAAAATCCAATAAGTGTACCTTGATTGGATACAGTGTTAATGATTTTGGTTATCTCTTATGGGATTATGAAAATCACAAAATCATTAGGAGTAGAGATGTCATATTCAATGAGAAGGTCATGTACAAAGATCAATTGTAGGGAAAGATACAAGGAAAAGAAAAAATGGAATACACAGTGCTTGATGAGATCACTAAAAAATAAATTCCAAAGGTACCAGAATATCAAAATGTAAAACAATAGGAGTAGAAGGTACCTCAAACTCCTGCAAGTGTTGTTAGAATATCTACCAGGTTAAGTAGACCCCCTGAACAATACTCTCCTCCACTGTATTATTTATTGTTGATTGATTATGGTGAGCCAGAATGTTATGAAGAGGCAATGCAAGTAGAGACTAAAGAGAAGTGGGAGAAAGGAATGAAAGAGGGAATGGATTCCCTGGTAAATAACCAAACTTGGGACTTGGTTCAGTTTCCTGCAGGAAAAAGAGCATTGCAGAATAAATGTGTTTACAAGTTGAAAGAAGAAGATGGAGGAAAAAACCAGTACAAGGCTAGACTTGTTGTAAAGTGGTTTGAACAAAAGAAAGGTATAGATTTTGATGAAATATTTTCTCTTGTTGTTAAGATGACTTCAATTAGGACTATTTTAATTCTTGTGGCAGTAGAATATTTGCATCTTGAACAGTTAGATGTAAAAACATTTTTTCTCCATGGGGATTTGGAGGAAGAGATTTATATGCAACAACCACAGGCGTATGAGGTCAAAGGGAAGGATAATTTGGTATACGGGTTGAAGAAGAGAGTGTATGGCCTAAAGCAAGCTCCAAGGTAGTGGTATTTGAAGTTTGACAGGTTTATGATAGAACAAGGTTATAGTAGATGTCATTCTGATCACTATGTTTATTTTAAAAGGATAGAAAATGAAATCTATATTATCTTTCTATTGTAGGTAGATGACATGCTTGTTGCAGGGCATAATATGTAGGATATAAATGTGCTCAAGAAGAAATTATCTAATTCATTTGCGATGAAGGATTTGGGTGTTGCAAAGAAAATCCTTGGTATGAGAATAACAAGAGAGATGAAAAATCACAAATTGACATTGTCTCAGGGTGAGTACATAGAGAATGTGTTGGAGAGGTTTAGAATGCAGAATGCAAAACCAATTAGTACACCTTTGGCCAGCCATTTCAAATTAACTAAGTAAATGTGTCCCAAGACATAGGAAGAGATATAATGCATGTCTAAGGTCCCTTATTCATTAGCAATTGGCAGCTTGATGTATGTGATGGTTTGCACAAGACTAGATATTGCACATGCAGTGGGAGTTTTGAGAAGGTATATGAACAATCCAGGTAAAGAACATTGGGAGGCAGTAAAATGGATTCCCATGTATTTGAGAGGTATTTCTACTCATGCATTATGTTTTGGAGGTTCATACAATGTTCTACAGGGATATGTTAATTCAGATATGGCAGGTGATAAAGATAGCAGGAGGAGCACCATAAGGTATGTTTTTATTGTAGGTGGAACAACAATTAGTTGGATTTCGTAATTGCAAAAGGTTGTTTCACTTTCAACAACAAAGGAAGAGTATGTTGTTGTTATAGAGGCTAGTAAAGAAATGATTTGGTTACAAAGGTTTATGGAGGAATTGGGAAAGAAGTAGGAAAATAGCAGGTTGTACTGTGACAGTGAGAGTGCCATTCATATTGCAAATAACAGAGCCTTCCATTCAAAGACAAAGCATATACAAATCAGGTACCATTTCATACGATCTGTCTTGGAAGATGGATATTTGAAGTTGGAAAAGATACATATTAGAGAGAATCCTACAGACATGTTAACAAAGGAAGTAACTAGGGAGAAACTAAGTTCCTTCTCAGTTTCAGTTGGTCTTCAAGCATGAAGGTGAAGATGAGAAAT
>JASDQU010506260.1:24739-41865 GCA_032191745.1 Picea mariana | reverse complement strand
TTTACTTCTTATCAACCATGAAAAAACAATAATGAGTCATATTTACATCAAACACTATTGGTTCCATTACCCAAACCTTTGTGCTATGGGTCTTTCTTCAAGGGTTGACATCAATGAAAACCAATCTTAATCAACAAAACTTCTGGTTGAGTCAGGTGATCTTGTGCCCAAAGAGTCGCCTATCAAGGGAGATATGTTTTTTATCACCTCTTTGGATCCCTGGTATGGAGATATACTTATCTATCTCCAGCCTTTGAAGTGCCCCACCTCTACTTTTCATGATGAGCGTCGACGCATTCGCCATCAGGCTAAGAATTATCTCATACTCGATGATACATTGTATCGGAGAAGTGTAGACTGCATCCTTCACCGATGTCTCACTCACAAAGAAGCAGTTATCATGCTTAACGATTTCCATACTAGAGCCTGTGGCGATCATTTGTATGGGTTGGCAACAACCCAAAATATTCTACGAGCAGGTTACTTCTGGCCGACACTTATCAAAGATTGTATCGAATCGGTCAAGAAGTGCCACCCGTGCCAAATCTTCTCTCGGAAGATGAGGGCACATCCTTCTCCCATGTTTCCTGTCATCACAATTGGTCCCTTCACCAAGTGGGGGATTTATTACACTACATGCAACCCTCCTTAATCAAGGGGGCACCGTTATATCATCATAGTTGTAGACTACTTCACAAAGTGGGTTGAAGCTATGCCAACGTTTAAAGATGATGGAGAGACTGTTGCTCTCTTTTTATTCAACCAGATAATAGCAAGGTTCGACATCCCAAGGGAGATTGTTACTGACCATGGCAGTCACTTTCAAAACCAGATGATGACCGAGTTAACATCAAAGCTTGGGTTACAGCAGGAACATTCATCACCCTACTACCCCCAAGTAAATGGTCAGGTGGAAGTTGTGAACAAAACTGTTAAGACCATTCTACAACAAACGATCAACTCAGCCAAGTCAAATTGGCATTTGATGTTATACGTGGCATTATGGGCTTACCAAATGTCTGTTAAGACTGCAACTAGTTTCTCACCTTTCCAACTCGTTTATGGGCTGGAGGCAGTCTTGCCTATCGAATGTCAAATCCTGTCTCTAAAGTTGGCAGTACAATTATTGCCAGACATTTCTCCACTTTAAGAGCGGTTATTATACCTAGAGCAGCTCAATGAGCAACGTCGTGATGCATCCCTGGCCAACGAGGCTCACAAACATAAAGTCAAGTGTTAGTATGATAGGTCTGTTCATCCTCGGATTTTCTCTTAAGGCGACCTTGTCCTGGTCTATGACCAAGATCAGGACTCCCTGGGGGCAGGAAAATTCAAACCCATGTGGTTCGGACCTTTCATCATAAAAGAGGTTTTAAAAAAGGGCGCTTATCATTTGGTTGACTTCGAAGGGAATGCTTTGGCAAATCCTAGAAATGGACTCTACCTCAAGAAGTATTACTCATAGGCAGGTCACCATGGGTAACTTTTTGTAACATCTGTATAGTCTTTGTACTATTACTTTCTAGTTTCTTTTAGTGTTATGGACGTGTCGTTGATGTTATCTTTCATCACTGTGGCAGATGTCAAGTGAATCTAAGATTTTCATTAGGTACATAGACGGTGCTAGCCGACACACTCGGAGGCTTGCCTCCGCAGCTTGGGTAATTTTTACACCTCGAGGCCAGTTATTATCTTCCGGAGGTATATACTTAGGTGACACCACAAACAATGTCGTCGAGTATAGTGCAGTTATTGAGTTTCTTCGTGATGCCTTGTCATTTGGTATCTCTCATCTCCGAGTATATCTCGACGCTTAGCTGGTTGTGTCTCAGTTAAATAGAATCTACCGTTTTCATGATCCGACTTTACACCGACGATTCCTTAGGGTACGTCTCTTAGAATGAAACTTTGATTATATTACATATTTTCATGTTCCTAGGAGATTAAATCAAATCACAGATACTCTAGCTAATCAAATTTTAGATTGGCATCTTGCACACATATGAAAAGACATACACATAAACATGTAAATAAATTTTTTGCACACGTGATCCATAAGACACAAAAGACATAAAAATCCATATATAATATCATAAAGTAACCAGAGTACATAGATGGATGCAAGTGCCTCAAAAATATGACTAGTAACGAGTCAAGGTTCTTATGCCCTCAAAAAATATATACAAGTAGTACTCTCGACACGCGAAAAGCCTAACTAAAGTCAGGGCCTGTGTGCCCTATTGTACTGATCTATAGCGTTGGCTAAACATCGAAATAATCGGGCCCACGTCCATGGTGCCCCCACTACATGAGGCTGCATAGATGGTGGCAGGTCCTCAATATCTACCATAGGGACCATGCGAGTGAGCGCAGTAAAGTTCTGCTCAACTCGTCTCAATACCCTCTCAGCCTCCCCAGCTAGAAGATCTCCTGCTACTGTTGGTCCCCCTGCGGCGGTCGGTGTGGCCCCTAGCCAAGGATGACACATGTTCCTCACATAGTCAACGAGTCGCTCTGGTCCCACATCTGCACACAACAAACACATATCCATCAAATACTCTGGTATAACAAAAAAATGATATATATAACAAAAACAACATAAAAATTACATATGTTTAACCAAAAAAAAAAAACAATGATGGAGACTTACCCATCTCTCCTCGCTCCTCACCAGGAGGTACTGGTATCTTAGGATCCCTTGAAAAATCAATCTCTGCATAAGGGTAATCCTCGATAACTAGGATCTTCCGCGATATCCAGGTGAAGAAATCATCATCGAAGGACTCATTAGTCCTTCCACCACCCTGTCGTGGCAGCAATACTGCCCATCTACACATAGCAGGAAGAGAGGCCTGATGTCCTTGGACCACTACTCGAGGACTAAAACTTGGAACTCTCTCAAAGAAGAATGAGCACAGAACGGTCTTGAACCCAAAGTTCCTCTGTGTCCGCAAATGACAATCTGTCAACTGCCTCTTCATACACTCAAGCAATGTGGTACTCCAATCAAATATTTGTGCATTTAAGAACTGGACTGCACAGTTCATCTGTGCATGGGATGCCTGATGTAGAGCTGCAGAACCAGTGATTCGCCCAATAAGAAACACTATCACCTGTAGCGATAAGTGAGTAATCTTGCTTATGGGCACCTGTGAGCTCGAGCGATCTGTATCAACCTCACAGTAAAGACCTATCAATTCCGCTATGTTATGCGGCCCTGAAGGAAAAGTTCGGAAGTTGATTGGTTCCCCTCTCCTGCAGAGGCCAGTCAAAAAATAAATGTCCTCGGTCGTGGGCACCAGTGACTGCCTCTCTAACATGAATGCCTCTACATCCGGATGCCAGTAGTCAACCAAGGCATTTAGTAGCCTAGGTTGTGCCTGCATAAAAGGACATAAGAAGAACTTGAGTAACCCACATTGCATCAAGGTAGGCACAGCATTGGGGTCTTCCCCGACCAACTCACTAACCTCTTCATGCTCTCTTTCTCTCCAGTGGACATACATCCTGCAAAACACCAAGGTTCAGGAGGGTTAACCCTTGTTTTTTAAGCCTTTTTCATTCTAAAAGGGCGTCCACGCGGGCTATAATACTGACAGTCGTGTGTACACGCATGTAGGGTTTACTCTGCCTGAATGTACATGCGACATGTCCTGAGACATCCCGCGTGGACCTAGGGCCGACCTTTTGAAGGTCGACGCCCCCCCAAAAAATGAAACCTAAAGCAAAAAGAAAGACTTAAAATGCAAGATAAGAGAGTTTGTACTTACTTGGTCCAGACAGAAGTTCGCTTCATCCACTGTAGCTCCTGGAATCACCACTTTTGACAAAGAGGGTTTTTTGGCTCCAGAGTCAATTTCCAAATCAACAATGGTGATAATGAGCTGCCAGCTTCTATTTATAGACTTTTTGGCCTCTTTTTGTCACTTTTTTGGCCTCCCTTATCATTTTATTTAAACCAAAAACCATTTAGAGTGATTCAGGAGTTGCATGGGAGGGATATGATCGAGTATCGGGACAGTTTTTTGGAGTTTTGGGTAATTTTCGACGGTTCGTGAGAAAAAAAAATCTGAGGATCAACTTGAGCATGTAGGTTAGGTTTCTACCCTGACTTTTGTATCTTGTTGTCTTTTTCCTTTTCCATAGGATCAATCCCATCAGGTTGCGACATGGAACCATCATATTTGCTTTAGAAGTGTCGCGACTTGGTGGTAGAGCTTACCGGAACATGGATTCCCTAGGTAGATCCTGGTTGCATTCTGGTATCCATGATGTCTCTAATCACTGTAGGCTCGGGAGTACTTGTTGTTTTTCCTGATTACGAGTTTTGAGCCTCATTTGCATGATTCCTTTTCACTCTTGACCTCACCCTCGAGACTCTCAAAAGATATAACGCGTCTTCTTTTAATCCCTTTTCAGACCCTCTAAACATGAAAATATTGTCGAGCGATCTTGTGGCCTTTCATGCTCATTAAACTGAAATTTGAAGTCACGTCTGTCTGGTGGTAGTTTACCCCTTTTTCGGTCTGGACATTCAACTGTACGAACAAAGGTATACTCTATGGAACTTCAGTTCTCTAGAAGAGTACCCTCAGGTATAATTTTACCCCTTTTTTGGGCCTGAGGGACTAAACTTATGAAAAAGGAACCCCCTCAGAGTCCATAGTTAATCTCTTTTCAGACTCCCCAAAATTGAAAATATCGTCGAGTGACCTTATTCTTTCACACTCGTTAAACTAGTCCAGAAGAAAATTCCTGACGGAATCCATAGTTAAGCTTTTTTCAGACTCCTTAAAAATGAAAAAATGGTCGAGTGATCTTGTCCTTATCACACTCGTTAAAATGGTTTTGAATAGACATCTTGTTGGTGCTAGTTTACCCCTTTTTCAAACTGACTAGACTACCTTCGAAAAAGGTACCCCAATGGAGTCTCCTTTTACGTTTTTTCAGACTCTCCAAATATGAAAAACCACCGAGCTTACCTTCTATGGGCTCGTTAAACTTACATTGAAGGATGTTACCATTGTGTGTTTTATTAATAACATTTGCATAACCACGTCTTTGTCCTAATGTCGGATCCATGTTGTTCTCAACTGAACCATCTGAAGCATGCCTCATACGCAATCCCTATAGCACTTTGCCTCTACGTCTTGACACCTTTAGCCCCTAGAGGATTTATCCCGAGTGTCCTTTTCTTGCATATGTCCCTTTTCCCTGAGCACCCCTGTGTTTCGTGCGCTTGGAACTAGTATGTTTGTGACACTCGATCCTCCTTTGTAATGTAACATTATTTTATTCTTTTTCCAAAATTATTGAAAAAGACAAAAAAAAAAAATCAAATATACCCCAAAAAGAGGAAGGGAAAAGTATTTTCTTTATTGGCAGTATAATCAGTCGCCCTTGGATAAAGCACATCTGTCCATTTTTTCATCAAACCCCGGGATTTAACATGACCTTAGGAAGCTTTTCTCTCTACATAGAGTTGTGTCCTTCTCCGTTTGGTTATTCTTCCAAACATATGGAGAGTTTGTGTTGCCTCCTACCTCGTAAACTTATGTTAATGCATTGCTGCCCGAGTCTCATCATTTGTCGTGTTGTTGTCCAAGGGAAGTTTGTCACCAAGCTTGAGCCAGCCCCTCTACAGTTTGTCTCTTGCCCTCATACCCAACCATCCTGAATGTCCAATCAAGTCCTTGTTCGAAATCAATGAATCCTTCAGTCTGATCATCAAGATTATCTAGTCCAGGACCAACGAGCCATCGAAGACCTCTGGGTAGTAAAGTCATACACTCATATTACACTCCTACCTGAGTCTTGAAGATTTTTTGAAGTTGTTGCTCGATCTCTGAAGATCTCATCTCCAGCCATAAGGCCGTATCAGCTTCTAGAATATGGATACTCTATATGTATATCTTTTTTATTTCGAGATGTAGCTCCATTGTGTATTGTTCATGGCTACACTCTATATAGTTATTTGACATGGATCTACATTGTATTTGATTGGTAGCCATGATTCTATTTTATCCTGAGCATGGGTATGCCCGCCTCGGTGAGACATTTGTTATTTTGCAGACGGCGCCTCCCGGTTCCTGGTCCCTGGGCTCACCTGTTCGGCACATCAGTAAAGATTGCTAATGTATTTCGGCCATCAGATGCTCTTCTGACCTCACACATTAGGGGGCATCTGTTATAACCCTAATTTGCACCAGACATGCTTACCTGGCATCAGGCCATCTCAGATTCCTTTTTTTCCAAAGCACTGTTGAACAACTCTTCTTAAAAACCTCTTTTATAAGGGCCCATGCACCCTACTCCATTACTACACGCGTGTACACACTAGCTGACCCAAAACAGACCGCCTGTACTTACAAAAGCACGGAAAAAGGAAAGTTTCCGACGGAACACACAGCTTTGGGTAAGTTAACTAAACCTTCCAGCCATGCATGGCCGAGGGTTCATCCAAATACCTAGCTTCTTCTAGCCTATAAACGAAGGGTTAGGGGTCCCATTTGGAGGAGGAGAATCATAGTAGAGAAACTCTACCCAATTGCACATTCCCATTGTCCCAACCCTTTAGCCATCCTTGTGCAAGAAGAGATATAGAGCAAAGAAGTTGGAGGAAAGTTGAAGAGGAGCCCAAGATCAGGTTCATGGAGCGGTGGTCGGTCTCGACATTGTAAGTTGATTCATTAAAATTAATAAAGAAATGCTTTTCTCGTCCCACTATAAGAGTTCTTCATAGTTTATTGAATATATGTTTGAATCTCTAACCCATTAATCTGTAGGTAAAATGCATGTATAGTTTGTTGCTTGTTTTGTATGCAGGTCAACCTTGGGAGGAGAGTTGCCAATAAGCGATCAAGTGTGAAGAAGGATTGACATCGAACGTCTGGAACAAGGTATGTTCATTTAACCATGCATTTGCTTAAAAGAAATGGGGATTAGGTCTGGGATGAAAGTAGAAAGTAGGATTCTTTCGGTCTTATCTGCATGCATAATATAACCCTAAATGCTAGTCTGTAGGGGGATTTCCCACCACAACATATTGTGCCAAGATCAGAGGGACAACCAGTTCCAGGTGGCAGAAGTACCTTCCTTGCTAAGAGGGAGTGTTGATGTTTGTAGCGTCAAACAGGTACTTCCACACTAATCTAAGTGTCTAGACGTCTAGAAGTTATCCAAATCCTTCAACCTTAGAAATTTACTTTAACTAAAGGAATTATTAAATTAAAGTTCTTTTATAATTAATTGAGTTTAATTTAATGAAATGCTAAAGTTATTAACATTAGTGAATTAAATTAATCTTAACCATTGATCTCAAGTGAGGTGAGATCTAATATCAAACATTGATTACTTTGGAGATTAGGGTTAGGTCATAAATCAATATCATAAAAGCAAAGCTAGGTGAAGGGGTGAGACACATCTATTGGAAATATCTATTGGATTCAATGATTCATAGAGAGAGAAAAGAAGGAATTGTTGTCAAGGAGATCTTAGGAATGGTGGAGAAGGATTGTCACCTAGATATTAGTTCAGTACAAAGGAAAATGAAGCAAGTGTGCAGCAACAACATCAGGTACAGTCACAAATCGAGCATTACAAGAGCCGCAAAGAGCACCATACGCGGGTCGTAGGTACAATAGGGTGCGTACATACATGGTCCACACATGTAGAAAAGTACGTACATACACAGGCTAAATGTGCATAAGGACGCGTACATACGCAGGTCACAGGTGCAGAAGAGAACGTACATATGTGGGTCGCGAGTGCAAAAGGGTCCATACATACGCATTGCATAAGTCGTACATGGCGCATACAAATCATACAGGATGCGGTATGGAGGTTGTATAACAGTGACAAAGTTGTTGGATTGCAGGAGTTGTGTTGTACTTTTATGTTTCTATTCTCAGTCGACAGTTTTCCCAGTTTGGGAGCCCCTTGTAAGCTTGGAAGTTATTTGAATGAAAAGTTAATTTTTTAAGGGGAATATTTTATGTGCATTGTGTGAAGTTTGGTTTCCATATTTTTTCTTTCGTTGTTTTATTTCCAACATGTATATTTTATTATGTGTGATGTAATTTTATTATAAGCAAGGAAATACACAAGGTAATAATCTATCTAGGTGTTGAGAATTGAGTTTTCAGCAATATAATGGTCTGAGTTGGTTGCAGAGAGAATGAGAATGAGAGGGACTATGATTCCACCAAAGGGAAAGAGGAAAGGGGGTCTATGGGAAAGTAAATCCTCCATTGCCAAGTATTATCCTTAGATGTCATGAAACCAATCATTGAATGCATGTAAGAGGTTGGTGGGGGGAGTGTTCTCATGTAATTATGGAAGCATCCACTAAGTACGTGTATAAGAGTCCTATGTTTTCTCTTATCATAAGTAATGTCAACCTTAAGTTCCTCAATTCCATTATTGTAATTGTGGGGAAGGAATTCATGTTGGATTTTCCTTATTTACAAAGCATTAGTGTTACTAGTGTTTTTTTACTTCGTTATCATTAACATATATATATATATATATATATCATGTAACAACAACCTTTCTTAGATAGATTATGTTCACAAAGCAAGTCCAATCAGATAAACCTTAGCACAAGTGCTAGCTTAACCAAAAATACCACCCCAACTACAACAACAACACCATACAAAGGTAGCACACCTCCTTGAGGAGTAGCGCACAAGAGAGAGATACCAAAAGACTAAACAAGAAGAAACTGGGTCACTGCAGCAGCTGCGTCTCCTTCTCCAAACTTGTGCCTTGATTATGTGTAGCTGAGAGAGTGTGAGTGAGTGAAAAAATGAGCTAATGTGCCTCCTATTTATAGTCTTCTTGTCCTTCTAGTTGGGCCTAATTCTTTTCTGGGAAGGTGTATTTTCATTATACTTTATTCTTTTGGGATGAGTTCTCTTCTAGGGTATTTCAACATATGTCCAATGGATCTCTTGCTTCTAAAATACTCTCTGCATCTAAGAAAGGTCATCTAGGAGGTAAAGATCCTCCCACATCTACCAAAAAATCAACACTCCCTCTTAGCTAGGGAGGCATATTTTACAATGTCTTCATCTCGTAGTCCACCGACTACTCTGCAATCTGCTAGCATGCACATAGTTGCTACAATGCCTTTGGTAGCTCGAATCATCAGGCATAGTCTCTATGATCAAATGGTATCACACACAACTACATCCAAACAATATGGTAATCTCCATTGCAATCATCTAGTAGCACACAATTACTACAATGTCATCCAATAGACGCACAGTCACTGCCAATGGAGCCAAGCTGCTTCATGGCTTGCCACACTTGTTGCGATATACTCTAATTATGATTTACTGAGTGCCACTGATGTATGTTTCCTGCTCAACCATGAGATCATTCTTGATCCCAGACTAAAACAATATCTGGAAGTACTCTTTTGATCCACTGCATTCCCTGCCCATCGAAATCTGTATATCCCTGTAGCTTCACATATTCACCCAAGACATATCTCAATCCATATATGATTGTAAGATGAAGGTACCTCAACATATGCTTTGCTTCAATTCTAGGTTCAACCATGTGCTGACTCAAGGTATTCATTGCAAAGAATATGTCATGCCTAGTGTTAACTAGGTACATCAAGGATCCAATCAGTTGTCTGTACATCGTGGGATCCACCAAATCTGAATATTTTTCACTCAAAAGCTTCAAATTTATTGTCATAGGTGTGGTCATGGACTTGCAATCCATCATCCTGAATTTCTTCAGGATCTCAACAGTGTATTTTCCCTGGATAAGGAAAATCTCATCTAATCTTTGCCACACTTCCAATCCCAAGAAGTAATGCATAAACCCTAGATCCTTCATCTAGAACTCTGAAGTGAGCTCCCTCTTACACCCATCAATGAGATTCTCGTCTCCTATTAGAAACAGGTCACATACATATAGAACCAATATCAATGGGCATCCATCCTCAACCTTATAATAAAGGTTAGGATCTGCCTCACTCTTGGTAAATCCCAATCTCATCAAACATCCATCTTTCCTGGCATACCATGCCCTAGGTTATTGCTTCATCCCATACAATGCCTTCTTCAGTCTGCACACATGAGACTCCTTCCCATCGATCACAAAGCCTTGTGGTTTTTCTATGTACACTTTTTCCTCTATTACGCCATTCAAGAAAGCATTCTTGACGTCCATCTGGTGTAATTTCCATCCCATTGCGGAAGCAATCACAATGATTGATCTAATGGAAGTGTATTTTTTTATAGGAGAAAAGGTTTCATCATAGTCTTCTCCCTCTTTCTGGGAGAACCCTCTAGCCACAAACATTTCCTTATAATTATCTATGTAGTCATCTGCAACATGAATGATCTTGTAGATCCATCTGGAAGTCACAACTGACTTCCCTTCTGGTCTCGAAATGACCTCCCATACATCATTCTTCATGATGGATTGATACTCCTCTATCATGGCATCCTTCCATTATGGCTTCTCAACAACTTCTTCAAAAGTGGAAGGTTTTGAATCAATGATGTTGCTCATTAGTGCCACATAGCTAGAAAACTTATGTGGTCTCTTGCTCTCTCTAAAGAAGCCTTTGGGAGATGCATGTCCTTGAGCTTCTTGAAAGGTGTTCTAAAGCCAAGTTGGTCTCTTCCTAGTAGCCACAGCTTCTTCAGGTAGATCTACAGGTCTTTCTGACTCTACCATATCATTATGAACTTCTGTGATGGTTTCTTCAAGTGTAGAGTCTACCATGAATGCATCTTTGGGAGCCTCTTTCTCTATTTGGTCCTCATCTATGTGAGATTCCCTTGATCTTTGAAGGCTTCATCTACGTCAAATGTTACATCCCAACTGATCTCGATCCGTCTCTGCTCTGGAATAAAATTTTTATAAGCCTTTGAAGTTTCTCTGTATCCAACAAATGTGCCCTTATTTCCCGAAGGTTCCAATTTTGTTCTCTTTTCCTTGGGAACATGTATAAATACTGGACAACCAAAAATCCTCACATGATTGACTTATGGCTTCTTTCCGGTGAACACCTCTTCAGATGTCTTGTTCCCCAATATCTTATGAGTGATTTTTTTATGCACGTATACATCCGTACTGGATGCTTCTGCCCATATGTGCATGGGTAGGCCCTGGTCATGTATCATTGATTTTTCTACTTCTATGATGGATCTATTCTTTCTTTATGAAACCCCATTCTATTGGGGGTTGTATGGAGTTGTAAGCTCCCTCTTAATCCCCACCTCTTGGAAAAAGTATTTAAAATCCTTTGAGGTGTACTCACCTCCATTGTCAAATATCAAAACTTTAATCTTCCTCTCGGAGAGATTCCCAACTAAAGCCTTGAACTCTTGAAACTTGTTAAGGACTTCATATTTTTCTTTCAAGAAGTAGATCCATGTCTTCTTGGAATAGTCGTCTATGAACAACACATAGTATACAAAGTTTTCAAGTGATGGCACCGTCATCTGTCTGCATAAATCGGAGTGTATAATGTCCAAAATATCTTTGGATCTACTATCACTGCTTGCAAAGCTTCCCTTGACATTCTTTCCAAGTGCACAACCTTTGCATACTTTGTCATGGTCTATCTAGATTTCTGGTAGACCTGTAACCATTTTGATAAAAAATGGTAATGATATATAGTTTAAGTGAGCAAGCCTACAGTTCCATATTTTACTAGAACTAACACTATTGTGTACAAGGGCTTGTTATTGGTATCCCTTCAACTTATACAGTCTTCCCTCTGGGACACCAATCACAGTGCATTTATTTATGCTTGAATTCTTGGGCCATAGTAGGACTTGGTCATCCACAAAATCCACCCTAAAACCTCTATCTTCTAAAGCTGATATGTATATATATATAAGATTCTTATTTAAACCTTGTACAAATAGTACATTTTTAATTGAAAGAGGGTTACCTGAGTCAAGTTGTAACGAGTCTTCTCCAACGCCTTTGATTTCATGCTTGGAATCGTCTCCAAGAACCACTTGAAGTGAGGAGTCCTTTTCTGTTAATTTTGATAGAGAGTTTATGAATCCAGTCATATGCTTGGAAGCACCGCTATCTATGAGCCATGTATTGCCTCCTTGAGTGATGGTTCCAATGAGTGTTGAAATGAATACAAATTCTTCATCTTTGGGTTTGTGTTCTTCAACATCAGCTTCAAGTGCAGGGTGCTTCTTCTTCTTTTCCTTCTCATGTTTGTGAGGACATTGTACAACATAATGTCCCATCTTCTTGCAATTGATGCATTGAACCTTTGACATATCCCTCTTACAATGTGGCTTCTTAGACTTCCTTGGACTTCCTTCTTCTCTTCCCTTTCTCTTCTTCACTTGTGCTGCAAGTGCTTGGTTTTCCTCATTCTTTCTGAACTTTTCCTTTGCTTCTTTGTCTTCGGGTTCTAGAAGCATCTTCTTGACATGATCCAATAACATTCTCTTATAGAATGAGTTAGTTGTATTCTATGCTTCCAAGATTTGAAGTTATCTGCTCCATCCAATCTATATTCAACTCTCATACTGGTTGACATTTTTCGTCGGTAGAAACCCTAGCACTAAAAAAACTTGATTTTTCAAACTTCACCAAATAGCGCGTTGCAGGTTTCAGGGGGTGCACTAGGATAGGGCATAATGCTTTGTGAAGGAATTATTATAAACATCTTTGGGATAGATCTCAACGAGCTTGAAAACGTATTTCAATTGCAAGGTGTCTGTTATTGGATAAATCGGTATATGCAGACACTAACAGATCTCCCTAGATCCACCTGGATCTAGAACAAAATAGGACAGGACATGATGCTTTCCCTAAGAAACTATCATTGAATTTACTACCAAAGGAGGAACGAATGACATACCTTTATATCGCTTCCTTAGGTCTTTGGTGTTCCTACTTCGCTCCGGTGCTCTTGTGAGATCAGATCCAAGACAACACAACCCAACCAAAGTGAAGATAGTAAAGTATATTCAATGATGACCTATGCATATGATAAAGGAATTATGCAATAAAATAAAAGTAATTTTATGGGAAAGGGACATGCCACTGTATTATATTAATATGAAAGTAGAAGATACAACCAGATCGCCTTGATGTCGCAAGATTCCTTTCGGTGGTCCTTTGTTCCAACACACACACTTGCTCCAAACTTGCATGAAGAAGATCCACTAGGGATTAATGGACAAATGGAGGCCTCAAGCATCAATTCAAACAGGATTCCTCACACAATTCTGAATCTATTCTTTCATCAATTCTTTATTCAATCTTGCTTAACCTCTTCCTTGAGAAACCCTTCATTATATAGGAGAAGGGGAGATGGTTAAAGGGATGAGGATGATCCCACTAAATCTGAGAAGTTAGTAGGATGCCAACCATGCAAATTCCAACTCATTTTCTAGAAGATCCTCTTCTAGAACCTTCGTAACTTCCTCTTCCTTTTAATCTTTGAAACAGCTTCGCACCCTACCTATAGAGCAGACTGTGAACACCTCGCAGGCTAGGTATAGGGTTGCCTGTGAGAATCAAGATTCTCGCACCCTACAACATAGTCATCCTACGAAATTATTTGAAAAATATGTTTTATGGAAGAAGACAACAGTCACTTTTCTCAAGCAAAAGATCCTTATGAGATCCTGAACACATAACTATAGAGACATCACCAGAGTGACCAAAATAATGTGTAAAAGAATGCCCCCCAAAGTATGAGGATGGAACTCATGATAGCCGAAATACTTTGTAAAATGTGTGTGTGTGTCAGAAACAAGAATCACACCTAATCGAAAACATGCAAACAATCAAGCATCTGCAGAATATAATACTAGTTCTGAGGTAGGCATTCCCATGCTCAGACCACAAATGAATGAAATCATAAATGTAGGCCATGGCCACCAATCATACACTGTGGATCCATGTCGTCAAAATGCTCTATAGCCACCAGGAATACACTGTGGATCTATGTGTTAAAAGACTCAGATTAGGACATATCCAGGTGACATACGAAGTGAATCTATGTGTCAATACAAATCATAAATACTCCAGCGCAACTTGGGTCAAAAAGATGAGACCCAGGCTCTTCAATCCCATCGTCTAAAAAATACGAATCTAGCCATGTGATTACATGTGTCGAAGTCAAACATGGTAGAAACCACTCGATTATCGGTCATTGATGAAAATCGTTAACAAGTGCGAGGTAAATCACCATTGATGTCAATGACTCCCAAGGTACCTAAGTACAATCCAAATGAATGTGAATAAATGAGATGAAGTCGAACACTCGACGGAATCTCTCGATCAGGGACCAATGATGTGAATCCACTGTCGAAAGTGAAGAGACCTGCCATTAAGGCATGCAGGTTATAAGGTACTAAATGATTTCTAAGTCTTATTCTCAGATAATGAGTTGGAGTCGACGGGAAAAGACTCATCACAGGAGGGCCTTGATGTATCCCCCATCAATGACACAAAATAAGTAACAGATTTTGAGGGTAAGTCAAAGCATGAATATGATTTGAAACAGACATAGGGAAGGCTGACATGGTAAGAATGGACAACTACAGATGGTCGACTCAATGGAGGGCTTGTTTGGACTTCTCTTGAACATATGAACGACATGACAATGGTCTTGGCAGCATTGACTCAAAGACGGCCCAAGATATGACCTTGTAGTAAGTCATACGAGAGACAAATGGATTTCCCAACCTAGATTCAAATGATGAACAAGGAGTGTCATATTCAAGAGCGACGTTGACTACCACTAATACAAATACGAAGGCATATCCCTTTCCCAAAATTTCCCCCACCATTTCTGGCGAGTACCTCTTTATTTTTACACAAGCTTGAGAAGGATAACATATGCTTGTTGATGTAAGCTCATCCTTCGGACGAGTCCCTCAGAGTACATTTAGCGAACCCTGGGAAGGAGTGCTTCGATCCCATAAAGGGTCTTTCGATGTTTGTTTAACAAGTCCAAAGATAGAAAACTTGGGGGTTTTTCATGTTTTGAGAGTCTGAAAAACACTTAAAGAGAACTCTCTCAGTTCCTTTTTCGTAAATTAGTTTGACAAGACCGAAAAAGTGACAAACTATCACTCATCGAACATTTTCTTCAAATACTTTTACGAGCATGAAAAGAACAAGATCACTCAACAATCTTTTCGTTTTTATGGAGCGTGAAAAGAGCTTAAAATATACTCCCTTATTTTCGTTGTTTTCGTGTTACCATGACGAGTACGAAAAGATGACAAAAGTATACTCAGTTGCGTTCTCATGTATTTTCGAGCGCGAGAATGAACAAACACTGAGCTCGAGG
This sequence comes from Picea mariana, assembly GCA_032191745.1. Classification (NCBI taxonomy): domain Eukaryota; kingdom Viridiplantae; phylum Streptophyta; class Pinopsida; order Pinales; family Pinaceae; genus Picea; species Picea mariana. Next base: position 26,552 of record JASDQU010506260.1, on the reverse strand, counting down.
TTTTTCCTACAAAACCCTAAAAAGGTATTTGTACATGTGATGGAAAAGGAAAAAATACTTGTACACCGTCATTCAGGCTTCTAGGTCACCTACCTGCGAAAAACCATACTCACAAGGCTATTAGGGTATTAGGTTTTAAAAAAAAATAATATAAAAAATATAAAAAATCAATAAGAAATAGTTAAAAAGTGAATAAATATGGGTGAAAATCCCTTTTTACCATTTCATTGTTACTTTGCCAAAAACTTGTCCAACACACCTCTTTTTCCCCAAATTTCTTTGCTCGATTGCGGGAGGTACAAGTGATCATTCGACAAACGATTTCGGCCCAACGAGGTAATCTCCTGATTCTTCAACTTTTTCATGGATTAAGATCGGTTTTTATTGGCAAATTTAAGTGTTTGAGTCCATTTTAGGGTCGGTGAATGCGCTCAGGCATTCTCACAGGTGAGCCATTCGAGACCTGTGAGAATCTCGCACTGTGTGCAAGCTTCACCTATGAGGGCAAAAAAATAGATTTTCATCCAAGTTTTTACTCAATAAAAATTTATGCAAGAGGTTAAAACAAGTTGCTAACTTCCTTCTCATGACTCTATTGCAAGTATTGACCATCAAGATGTGGGAATGGAGGGAAAGAGAACATGAGGAGGATGATTCCATTGTCGAAAATGATCCGGGTACAGTTGTTTCCCTCTGGAAATGTGGGCTCTTAAAATTTTTCAGGATCCCAGGCATGAGAGCCCAACTCAGGTTGTTAGAGTACATGTTCCACATGTGGAATCTGGATCAATAGTTATTTCATGTAGGGGTCCACACGCTAACACTAGATATTGAGGATATCTATTTTTTGATGGGGTTGTCACGACGTGGATACCATGCTACTATGACTGGAGGTAGAGGCGGAGGACTTCCTATGAGCGAGTATGTTCGTCGATATTGTGTTCCCGAGGTGGAGAGAAGCAAGGGTAAGGTCACCATCTGGGGTGTCCAAAATCTGACCTTGCGGACTATCTTGTTTACCATTGCACGCATGGTCGGGAGCGCTGATCTGCACATGGCTCTCCAGATTTATTTCCAATATGCAATAGAGTGCACAGAGCTTCAGGTTTTCAACTGGTCAAATGCGGTTCTCCACAGTATGAAGAGGCAACTGACAAAGTGCATAAGGGGTGACCTAAAGTAGTTCGGGTATGGGTCACTTTTGGTGTCATTCTTCCTTGAGAGGGTCCCACTGCTACGACTACAAGTAGATTGGGGTTTACCGGCCCCACAGGATCCGAGGATGCTGAAGTGGTGTAACCTCATGGCTCGACACGTAGCAGGGCCTATAATCAAATATAACGATTCATTTTTTGACTGGTTGAGGCCCCAGATGTTGATGATCGATGACTACGCATATGTCGGTTTGGATTTTCGAGGAGATCCGGATTTGGTCCTGCCTGAGGATGCTTAGTGGGGTGACTTAGGTAAGAAGTACACATTTTGTTCTTTTTTTAATGTTTTTTGCAAATTTTATTATATAAAATGTTTTTATGTCTTTGATCCAAAGACTAATCAAAAAATTTCTTTTGATGACACAGATGTGGGGCCGTATCGACCTCCAGGAATGTCTCCCATTCAGAGACGAGGAGAAGCGTCTCCAGTGGCAAGATGGGATGCTGAGGACTACGAGGTAGTTGAACAGAACTTAGAGGGACTGATTGCAGATGTCCCGGACATCGCTATTGGGGAGATCCCACGGTGCTATCAACGCCAAACTATGGGTGTGTTTGAATCTCTTAGTCGAATGCTCTATAGGGTAGCCCGAGAAGTT
>JASDQU010506260.1:1704-12956 GCA_032191745.1 Picea mariana | reverse complement strand
TATATTATGTACTGAGCAGTAGCAACATAAACAATAGACAAAAAAAACATAAGATATTTATCCTGGGAAAACCCCAAATGGGGGAAAAACCCAACAACCTTTCTTAGATAGGTTCCGTTCACAAAGAAAGTACAATCAAATAAACCCTAGCACAAGTGCTAGCTTAACAATAAATACCACCCCAGCTACAACAACAACACCATACAAAGGTAGTGCACCTCCTTGAGGAGTAGCACACAAGAGAGAGATACCAAAACACTGAACAAGAAGAAACTGGGCCACTACAACAAGTGTGTCTCCTTCTCTAAACATGTGCCTTGCTTCTTTGTAGTTGGGGGAGCGTGAGTGAGTGAAAAAATAAGCTAAGGTGCCTCCTATTTATAGTCTTCCTTTCCTTCTAGTTGGGCCGACTTCTCTTCTAGGATATTTCAGCATATGTCCAATGGATCTCTTGCTTCCAGAATCTTCTCTGCATCTAAGAAAGGTCATCTAGGAGGTAAATATCCCCCCGCATCTACCAAAACATAAAAAATTCATGATATCTCTATGATTGTTCATGCTCCATGTTGCTCATGCAAGGGGCATTATTATGGATTGTGAACTAGTAACCCATAGAAGGGAAAGTGGACCAAAACCAACATTGTGAAGAAAAAGTGTAGACTTGGGATGAGAATAAATGGTTATAGGTGAGCAGAGACTCGGTTGGGAAAGATAGGAACCCATCAACCACTATGTATTTATTACTATATNCAAGTATACTCATATCGAAAATTACCAGAAGGTAGGCAATAGATTGGACTCTTTTTGCATACATTGAAGAGCATTATAAGGAAAAGGTACTCCAAGGGATTGTTGATAAAAGAAGGGGTAGGTATTCCTTATGTTGTGTGTGGAAATGGAAGAGAGTACTATGGCTGGTCTAATGGCTAGAAGAGAAGCATGGAGTGTTTGTTGTGAGTTTTTCACTAAGCATGAGAGCAAAAGGGTTGGGCATAGAGAGAGAGAACCCAATGACCTATTTCTTTTCCCTAGTGGCCTCATTGCCCAACATGAGGGTGGTATTTTTGTTCAATACCCACGATTGGGTGGAACATTGCTTGTACACTACCAATTTCTAAAACTATCTTCCAATTGAAGATAAGTATTATTTTGTTGTTTATGAATATGCAAAATTAATGGTATGCTTCTATTTTATAAATGTATTTGAATTCATGCATATGTGTGAATGGATAAGCATAGATATGGGAACTAGGGTGTCATGCATATTATTACTAAATGTTTGTATGAATTATGTTGCATTCATTCATTTAACTGAACTATGCGTGCAAATCATGTGATTTTGGCCTTTCTAGGGAGACTTACCCATTTGGTGTGATTAGGCATGGTCTCTAAAATTTGAGAACTTGTTTGGTGTTTACCCATTCCATAGCTAATGGATCTGGGTGGGGATGATATGAAGTGGTATTAGAGCTCATGTTATAGCATTGAAGCTATTATGGGCAAGAACTTTGTATGATAAGCTAGAATTATAGTTTTATACCAATTGTTCGATAAAGTCTCAAGAAGGAAGTGGAATATTTTTGTGAGCATCCAAAATGTAGAATTAATGGATTTATTTTCCAACTTTGAGAAGACTTGTAGTGGTTCTCTCATGTATCTTACAACTCATAGCTTTTTTGAGGGAAATAATTCTACAAGACTCCATGGAAATTGGGAAAAAAATGAAGGAAATTGTGAAAAAATTGATTAATTGCCTAAATATGTTGGTCATAGAGAGAATGGTTGCAATTGGATGTATGGAGAGACAATTTCCCTCTATCTCCAAATGTAAGGAATTTCATTTTTCACTTGAGGGATTTGAAAAATACCTAAAAGAATTATAATTGCATGGAGTGCTATGAGTTCTAGAAATGCACAAAAAGGGCATGGTCGTGATATCCTACAACACAAAAGGGACATTCATAAGTACGTTGTGAGAAATAGGTTGCAGTTAAATGATTTGGTTGAGATAACAATGGAATTGGTCATATGGTGACCAAATTCATGAAGTATCTAGTGGGTTGATAAATCAATCCCCTACGCATATGTGGAGGAGTCTATATCCAATCCAGTTGGAAGAGACATGTTGGAAGGGTCAAAAGCATTAGAAAAGTTAGATTCCTTATGGGAAGACTATATGTGGTGCACCATCATTAGTGTGGGTTATAAAGGTGCACCCCTATGGAGGAGGGCCTTTACATCCCATAATTATTTGGGTCATAGATCAAATCTCAGATCAATGATGGGAGTTAGATTCATTGAGTAGGTGCACATAGGTTTATACAAGTGGAGGTGATGTGAGCATGACATGTGGCAATGTTCCATTGGTTCTAGTTATAAACTACACACTTGTAGGGGGGGAATTTCCAAACCCAAAAATAATTGGACACGTGATCATGATTTAAATGAATGATTAGAGATCAACTCAATGTAGAATGGTGGACATGTTAACAACATAAATGCCTACATGGGGAGGAAACTTGGCACTCTCCCATTGGTGTAGGAATTAAATATTTCCACAAGGAGGGGAATCCTTATTATTTGTAATAATCTAGATCGTAGATCATATCTAGATTGACATCCAAACGTCAATTCGAGAAGGAAACACATGTGGTAGAAGGTTGCACAATTGTCATTTGTCACACTCCTATATGTGCATGTTTTAAAGTTGCACAGTGGAGGAATAGAGCCTTTGCAACCCACATAGATTTGGATTGTAGAGAAAAATTTAGATCTACAACAGGGGTCCATCCTAGCATGGAGTAGTAGACCATTTAGAAAAATTGAGGCCAGGTGGCAAAGACACCTAGCACCTTTCCAAATGATCAAATTCATTCTATGGTTGGAGATCAACAGTTTGGAATCATTTTACAACATCTAAATCCTTAGGTAGAGAAGGTACATGGAACACTATGATTGGTGTGGGCCATGAATTTTTAGGATCCATAGATATCCATATCTTTCATCATGATCTTGATCAATGGTTGGGAAGAGATATAGGGGGAATATTCTAGAGGATTATCACTTTAAACCATGCATGGAGGTGGGCATGTGGCATACTCTAATTAGTGTGGGTTATAAAGTTGCATGCCAGGAAGGGGATGCCCTTTCAACCTACAACAATTTGGGTCAGCCATTGATTGTGAGATCGATGACTGGGAAGCAACCCACCATGAATTTGATTGAGATTTAACACTTTGAACACTACACAAAGGGGATGTGTGGTAGACCATCATTGGTGCAAGTTATAAACTACCTCACCAGAGATGAGGGTATTTTCAAGCCTAAAAAGACCTAGGTTGTCTAATGATTTCATGATCAATGATAGGGAAAGCACCCAATGTGGAACTATAGGGGGAATTAACATGAAGGGGTGTTCCCATGATCCAATTAGAAATTGAAACATGGAGGGCCCCATGTGCACAAGAAGGCTTTCAATCAATCAAAAAAGGCATTAAAATGTCATGTAAGGACTACCATATATGATAAGATTGGTACATAGGGAAGTTTACATCGAAGTATTGACATAGGTAATAAAGGGATTTGACTACTAAAGATGTACACACCCTCACAACTATGGAAGGAAAAGAAAGGTAAGGAATGGGAAGAGAAAGAAAAGGGGTTGTGTCCATGGGGAAATGAGTCAGTGGTGAATGTGGAAAAGAAAATGGGCCACAAAACAATGAGACTTAAGGACCCCACATGAAAAAAAAAATTACACACACACAGGTGTGTGTGTGTGTGTGTTTGTAAAGTGGGGACAATTGTGGCCCATGGCATGTGAAGAAGGCATTAGAGCATGCCAACGACTATGCAATAGAAATGTGCAAGTAGGTTAAATGTTGACATGGAAGGTCCAAGTAAGGACATTTTGACTCTAGGTCACCATATACTATATAATCATGTGACATGTGGATGTCACGTTAGCAAAAATGTAGAATTCATGTTGAATTTGAAAACAACTTCTGAAGGTTGTAACTTCTGATCCTGAGCTCATAACTGAGCATGAGTATAGCCACTAGAAAGTTGTTTGGAGAATGGATCATAAAGCTTAGTTTTTGGAAAAGCATTTATGAGATATCAAGAAAATAAAAAGAACAAAAGGGTTTGTGTTTTCAAAATGGACATCTGGTTACTCTGAAGTTATCAGTGGAGCAAAGCATCTAGGCTAGATTTGACAAGGATCTTGTCAATGTGGGGTGTCTGAGGAAGACTACAAAATTCATAAAGATTCTTCCATGGTTGTATGAAAGAAAAATTGTCTCGACAAAAGGGTGGCAATGCCATGTACCTATCAATCAACAAGTAGGATATAGGGTCAAGGATGCCCACAAATAATTGGAATTATAATAGTGCTCCTAAGTGAGCAAAGATATTCAAGCTAAGACTTTCCTAAGTGTAATTTTTTGTAACAAGATGGCTAGATGCCACAATTAATAAAGATAAGGGATTTTGTAGGTTGACTTCAAGGTCAAGCGAGAAAAAAGAGAAAATCAAAATCACTAGTGCCCTCAGCAAGGATATACACAATGCATTGATCATGATCATTATGTGAAATGTGGATTGCATAGAAGCAATATGGGAGCTCTTGGTTATGGTAGTTGGTTATTGTATAGAACAAAGAAACAACGGTAAGTATAGGGAGCCTATAATATACTAGAAAATAGAAAAGGACATCCTTATGCATAAAGAAGGATGCAATTACTTAACCCTTGGAGACAGGGAAAGGAACCATGTAATGAAGGTTGTAGAACATGATGGGCATCATGTTTGCAAAAAAAGGAAGTCATTGAAAGTCTAGTACGATATAGGAAGTCTACCAAGAAGAAGAGTTGTAGGATATGAAGCAACAACTTATGTGTAAAGAATGTGAAGTGAATGATGAATTTGAGCTTTTTTGGAAAGTGATAGTAGTGGAACGAAGCACTCCACTATGAATGAAAAGTAAAATTCTAGAATTGGGTAAAACTCAAAATAACTTGCAAGCTACAAATGTTTGGAAATAAGGTAGTATAAAGATGTAGGCTTTGCTAGGAATGAATTATGAAAACGAGGGAGCTTCTCTCACCCTGAAATCTATTTTGTTTGTAGAGTAGAGTTGTATGCTTTGAAAAGTAGATAGTATAGTTAATGTGTATGAACAAAGTATTTTTGTTTGGGTTATAATGCCACAGTTAATGATCTATTGTGCGATTATCAAGAGGTCCATGGAGTAGATCAACCATGCTATGCAAAGGAATTGGAAGGGAGAATTGCTTAACTCATCTCTAGATATTATTATGATATTACTTTATATTGAGAATGTTGCTATGTGTAAATAAGTATGGCATACGAATGCTGCTAAAATGCAAGAGAGTAAAATAGTTGGATTGCATATGCACTAGTAGACATATTGAGAGATAATATGTGGTAGGGTTGCATGTAGATATGCATGGGCATATATATGGTTGTTTTGGGTTATGTAACCAGAAAATACTAGAGGCAAGAGGATGCTTGTCAATAGGTTAGTGAAGGGATGATGTAAGTTCCCATGTAGCACCGATTGAACATGCAACATTAAAGATGTTGATGGCAACCATACAAGTATGAATTTGGCAATACCAATAGTGCATGTGTTCTTAAGAGAATTTATGTAATAAGTTCTTTAGTCATGCTTAATATCATAGCTAATATATTGATGGCATTTGAATGCATATATGTGATTGATACACATGTGGGGGTATGGTAAAGGCAAGAAGCCTTAGAAATGTAAAGATTGTTTAAGTCTTTTGATTCATTAATAGGACAAAATGTCATTTTGAGCTAGTTATGAGGTAATAACTAGAGTAACTAACTACTTATACCCATGGCTTGAAAATGAATGACATGTGAGACAACCATGTGTGAGGCCATGTTGTTGTTGGACTTTGGAAAACCTACATTGCTACACATGTATCCATTGTTCTCCTCGTTTGTATTGTTCTCATGTACTGTAACCTTCTTGCCTACAATAAAGAGCACTGAAGGAGGTGGGTTTATGAGGGACTATTGGGTAGAGAAAGGAAAGGCCTCCCCTTGTGTTGTGTTTGGTTGATTCAAGAGGAAGGTTTCCAAATGATTGATTCAGTGTTAGGGAGGAGGCTAGATAATGTGTTGAGGCATTGGCTAAGTTGTGTTATTGCATACATGAATTCTTTCACATATGTTTGATTTCATTGTGAGAATGCATTCTTGTACTAATAATGAAATGTGGTGAACAATATTTTGTTGTAGTTAAAAAGTTAACAACTGAGAATGATTGAATTATTGGTGTCATAATTCTATGATTGTTTCATGAGTTGTTGTGAATGTAGCAATGAAAGGATTGTAGGCATGATTACTCATGCTTTGTTTGTTTAAATAAAAGTTCTATGAGGAAGGATAAGTTGTAGGGAGAATTGTCTTAGATATGGCTATGATAGTAAGTCCATAATGAATATTTATTGCTACCAACCACATAGGCCAAGCACTATGAGAAGACTCTCATAAATGTGGGATCTTATTCTTGTAATGAACATATTCAAAAATTTGCTTGAGATTTTGATCATGAAATCTCATGGGCACTATATGTTTATCATACATGTGAGATGATTGATCTATATTGAAAGCACATACAAAGGCTACTATCAACTTGAAAGCATGGAAATAATGCTACTACAATTACACTAAAACCCTCTACTATATCTCGATTGCTATTATGATTACACTAAAACCGTATGTTATGCCTTGATCAGATTGAGCTATTGATTGTTATAAATTTCCAGTGGGAGGCCCTGGCAATAAGACTCTGGAAGTTTGTGCTCCTTTTACATGTGAAAGCCTTGGAAAATGATGGATTTCCCAAGGGATTGATTTGCAGGGAAGGGGATGCTTGAGCCTATAAGGGTGAGTGGTTGCAAGGAAGAGGTGAATTACATGAATATTTTGTGAGAGATTCATGAAATATGTTGGCTTGGATCAAGAGGAAATATATCTTGAGTGTGTCAGAGAAGGCAATACATTGAATCTCACCTAAGGAAACCATCTAAAGAAAGGACATATTCATACATATAAGTATTGGGCCATATTACATATTGTATCTTGTTTTGTGAATATGTGTGCTTCAACTATGCAATTGAAATTTTCATGGACATAATTCTTATGGCATAGAGATGACTATGACATACATGTTTTCCTTTGATGAATGTTATAGGTATATGTTGAAATGCTTGGAGGTGTCCCAAAAAAATGAAAGGATTTGTAGAGCATTGTGTTCAAGATAGCCAATATTGATGTGATTTTGCAAAGAAGATAATAACATTATAAAGGACGTTGAATGAATGAGACATGGTCTTGTTGTTGGTAGAGAAAGAAACATGAAGAATAGTGTTATTGTAATGGGGTGGGTAATGTAATGTCCAAGTTTTGATCCCTAAACCTATTATACTAAATTATATATAAATTGTAAATGTGTGGTCATGTGAGTAGGAGTTGAGCCATGTGTGTTGAGTTATAATGATCCTTTGTTGCAATAATGTAAAAATGTAATGTAAACATGTTAGCATGGATTCCTATCACAAAGCTCAAGGCCAAGGCTTGACTAGTGAATGACTAGGCATGTATCATGTAAATATGCTTATATAGACTATGTGGTAGGCTTGTCATGGTAGGCTCAAGCTATGTAAATATTTATGTTAATATAATATATAATGGTCTGAGTTCGTTGAAAAAAGCATGAGAATGAGATGGGATATGATTCTACCAGATGGGGAGAGGAAAGAAGTTCTATGGAATGTAAATTCTCTATTTCCAAGTATCAACATGTGCCTTAAATGAACCCACCCACCTTCATTGACTCATGAAACCAATCATTGAATGAAAGTAATAAGTTGGTGGGGGAAGTGTTCTCACATATTGTTATGAAAGCATGCACTGAGTACAAGTGTAAGAGTCCTATGTTTTCTCCTATCATAAGTAACGATAGCCCTTAGTTCCCCAATTATACCATTTTCATGACGGGAAGGCATTCATGCTATTAGTGAATATGGTTGTTCATGCTCCATGTCACTCATGCAAGAGGCATTATTTTGGATCGTGAACTAGTAACCCATAAGAGGGGAAGTGGACCAAAACCAACACTATGAAGAGAAAGTGTGAAGATAGAATGAGAATAGATGGTCGTAGGAGAGCACAGAGGTTGGGAAAAATAGGAACCCATCACCCATTGTGTATTTTTTTCTCCAAAGATGCTTGAGAAGCCAAGTATACTAATCGTAGGCAATTCCCAAAAGGTGTACATCAAATTGGACTCTTTGTACACACACTAAAGAGCATTGTAAGGGAAGGTACTATGAGGGACTGCAGAGTAGAGATGGGATAGGTCTTCCTTATGTTGTTGAGGTAGTGGAGGAGGGTGGCATGGATGGTCTGATGGTTGGAAGAGAAAGTTGGAATGTTTAGTTAGGAGTTGTTAAATGAGCATGAACGCATAAGGGTTGGGTAGAGAGAAAGAGAACCTTGTAACATGTTCCTTTGCCCTGGTGGCTTCATAGCCCAGAATTGGGGTGGTATCTATGTTGGATACCTACAATTGGGCAGAATGTCACTCATACATAGCCAATTTCTCGAACCATATTCCATTGAAAGATAAGTATTCTTTCCTTGTTTATGAATATGCAAAACTAGTGGTATGTTTTAGTTATGGAAATGTATTTGAAGGCATGCATGTGTGTGAATGGTTAATCGGGGATATGGGCACTAGCTTGCCATGCATATTTTTAATCCTTTCTTATATATATTCCATCACATTCATTCATTTACTTGCACTATGCATGCAAATCATGTAATTTTGGCTATTCTAGGGAGACTTACCCATTTCGATTGGTGGAGCATGGTCTCTAAACGTTGAAATTTGAGAACATATTCGATGGCTACCCATTCCATGGTTAGGGGCATTGGGCGTGAATGGTATAGGGGCTATGATTCCACCAGAGGGGAAGATGAAAGGGGGTCTGTAAAAAAAAATCCTATGTTGCCAAGTGTTAATGTAGGAACTCATCTCTTTTCCACCATGTGCCTTAAATGAAGCCATCCACCTACATTAACTTATTATACCAATCATTGAAGGCAAGCAAAAGTTGGTAGGAGAAGTATGATCAAGTAGTAAAGGAAGCGTAGGTTAAGTACAATCATGATGGGAAGGTGCAAGAGTACTTTATTCCTCTTGTTAGAAGTAAAGTCAACGATAATTTCATTAAGTCTCTCATTGCCATTCTTTCATTCTACCATTCTCACATTTATGCGTGGGACCTCTCACGCTACACCCTCACCAACGACCAACCAATCTAAAATTATCCAAAAACACCACCATGAATGGGTAAATTAGAGACCTAGGATGGGAAATAGATGGTTGTAGGAGAGCATAGAGGCTAGGAAAATTAGAATCCTTCACCCACCATGTATTTTCTGTTGTTTGGATGCTTGAGAGCCAAACATTATTCTTATAGGAAATTTCCAAAAAGCATTCTACATATTGGGATGTCTTTGCCCACATTGAGGAACATTGTAGGGAAGAATATTCTCAAGGCATTATTGGACATATAAAGGGAATATTTTCCTTGTGTTGTGTAGAACAATGAAGAGAGTGTTATGACTGTATGATTGTTGGATGAGATAGCTAGAATGCTTTGTAAAGAGTAGAATGGCTAAGCATGAGAACAAATGAGTTAGGTTGAGTGAGTTAAAAGCCTATTATTTGGTTCCTTCATCTTAACATCCTCATAAGGTGACTTAAAGGTGGTATCTAAGTTGGATGCATATAATTGATGAAAATTTGCTCATATGCAATAAGTTTCTTCAACATCTTCAAGATAAATATTCTAACTATATTATTAAATTTTAATGTTAATCATTTATTTATTATTAATATTTTAATATTATTCATTTATTTATTATTAATATTTTAATATTATTCATTTATTTTTTTTTTACCCTTTTTAATGAGTATTTCAATATTATTACTAGAATTAGTATTATATTATTGTTCATTTAATTATTGATGACTAAGAGATGGCTATTTGAGCACTCTAAAAACAACTAGTGTATACATTTTTATTTTACGAATTTACAATGTTCATGTAAAATTGTGTGTTTACTTTTTTTTATGGCTGAAAATCAATCGAGGAACACCACATTACTATATTAACATAAAGATCATGTTGTATTAAAACTTATATTAATTAATGTGAAATAGTAATTTGGTAAAAATAAAATTTATATTATATATATAGGTGACAAAACTTAAATATTCTAAATATATTATTAAATTTTATTTTTTTATCATTTATTTATTATTAATATTTTAATATTATTATTTTATTTTTTTGACTTATTTTTTTGTTTTGTGAGTATTTTATTATTAATATGATTAATATTATATTATTATTCATTTAGTTATTAATGACTAAAAGATGGGTATTTCACCACTTTAAAAATAGCTAGTCTATACATTTTAGTTTACGTTTCTTATGGTTGGAAAGGGATGAATACTACATTACTCCATTTATGGTATATTAAAATTTATATATATATATATATGTGAACCACTTCCCTTAACCAATGTGAAATAGTAATTTTGTAAAAATAAAATTTATATATATTTTTTAAAAATTATTTTTTATTTCATTTGAAAAGAAAAGAAAATTATATTATGTAGAATATAGTGACTATGTAATATGTTGGACATAAGAAAGGAAGACTTGGCTYTGAAATGCATAAAACARTTACAAAATCTGCCATATAAARAKAGSTYCATAAAACAAAARCTRAAACTATGGTTGGATATAGAGCATAAAGATGCTTTACAAAAACTTTACTAGATGATCATTGTGGATTCTAAAACAAAATACAATATTCCAGCGAGTATATATGTACATAATACTATCCTGAAAATCCAGAAAGTTGTTAAGAAGGGATGGCATTGTGAATCGACCCATCTATGAAAGGTCGATCGAAATACTCATATTGATCACCATTAAGGACTTATGCAATCATCCACTGCCCAGCCCATGCCCAATTGTAGACCTACTTTAGAGAGCATATCAACATCCACATTGTGTTCCCTATAGACATGTCGCACACGTAAGGAGTCAAAAGTGCCCATAAATATGAAGATTTCCGCAAGTAAAGTGAGTAGCTAAATATTGTGACATTTTTGT
>JASDQU010506258.1:44623-86554 GCA_032191745.1 Picea mariana | reverse complement strand
CAATTGTTAATACTTCTATTCATGACATAATTAAAAAATTGAATTAAATAAAATAAATAATAACAAGCTTACACATTAATTGCTAAGACTTCAATTCATGACATAATTAAAAAAAAATGAATTAAATAAAATAAATAATAACAAGCTTTGTAAATTGAAATGAAAAAAAACTTGCTATTATTTTATATGTCTCTGCTTTCTAACAATCCTCTGAAATCCCACAGAAAAAAAATCTCTCTAATACAATAGTGTAATCCTGTGCTTCTTTCTCTGCAGAATTACTTTCCCCAGTTTCAAATCTGGAATCGGCTTAACATTGTTTTCTTTGTCCTTTTTATAAGGAAAAAAACCTCCAGCTAATACAAACAACTCTCATTAATCACAAGAGAAAATGTCTCCTGATATCATAAAACTCTTTTAATTTTCAAAGCATGAGCAAGTTACAACAAACTATATTAAAAAAAATGCAAATGATCGGGAATAGTTAATTAAAATTAATTAATATTCGTTATGAATTTGTTGTCAAGATTTGTGGAGGGTCCTCATGCAAAAATTTAGATCCTATAACAATTGGGACAACTAAAAAATTTCCATTTCTGTATGTTTCTGAAAAAACAAAATTAAAAAAAAAATAAAAAGTGAGTTAAATATAACTAATTCATACCTTAATTTCAGCAAAATACTAAATTTAATATCTCGACGTTTAATGAAAAGATTTTGTAAATCTGTGACAATAAAATATTGATTCCTGAGGCATTTATGACCAATGATATTTCAGGTCTGATAAATTTGTGTTCATGCTCAACAAATTTCTTTTCACATCCTGTCAAAAATATTGTATTCTTCATTTTAAGCTACAGGTTTTCAATTCCAGTTCCCTTACATTCAAAACACAAACCAAAAATATTTTTCTTTCCAGAGCAGAGCTTCCATATTTGAACCATTCTTAGGCTTTTTCAATAGAAGGTAAAGATTTATCTTTCAGAAGGTAAAGATTTATCTTTGAGTAGCTCGAAATTGAAGAAGATTGTCGTCATTAACCGTAGAATCAAACTCTGCATCAAAGTCTTAAGATTGACCGACTAGTTCTAGGGTTTCTAAGATTTTTTTTCTTTCAATAAAATTCCTCCAAGAATCCTCCATGAAATTCAACCAGAATTTTAATAATACCATGACCAATCCGAAGTGATTGTTGAAGACGAGACTAAAACGTTTATCACAAGTGATATAACACAAAGAGTGCCATTAAAACTTTGAAAAAAGCAACATACCTTTTGGGTCATATGCCATTCTGTATTACACTAAAAATTACTCCCAGGAATTACCTTTAGTCTCCATGTGTTTAAACCAAAACTCATTTTTTTAATAGTAAATGTGTAGTCCCTGCAATCATGGATTTGTTTCCCTGTATTTCGATGTCCACAATTTTTTTTCCTACATGTTCATCAAAACTAAGAGAGAAAGCTCTAGCTACCTGTAAATTGTGGCCATGAAACCCCATTAAAAACTCGAACCAACCAACCTTTTAGAGCATGGGATTGCAGTCTTTGGAATTATATTTTGATTTTGAGAAAATTATAAACTCAGACCATGGTATTTCCTTTACCCTTTTGGTTTTGGATCTCATATTAATACAAAAAGGCGGCTACAAAAATTTCTGTGAAAATACGTTCAAGAAAATGCATCATGTCTAAAAAATTCTTGTGTTTTGAAGAATCCACTCGTCAGTCAGGTACAATGGCCCATTCTGGAAATGGGTTTTTGTCCGTTTCCCTAAATTCCCAACCATTTGTTCATAATTCACTATGCGAAATTACTAGCATGAATTCACCGATCCTTCAAATTCGTCTGTGAGATCCCACCATTCCCAACTAATAGCCTTTGTGCGGTTCTATAAATTCAGTCCGTGCAGATTCATATTTGGATATCAAACACATGATAAAATACTTGACATAACTCAGGAATGTAAAGTAAGATTCTGGAATAAAAATGTGAAAGCATAAATAAAAGCATCAAATCCATAGTCAAATGAAATCCTCAGTACTCGAAAATCCTCAAATTACCAAAATGTGTTAATTTCAGACCGTGTTCACTATGTCGATCAAGGTAAATGTAAATAAAACTGCCATAAGGAAAACCCAAAATTTGAAATGTAAAGTCTCTTAAATCATGACTTAAGTCGAAATATGTCAATGGCATTAACAACATTGTTGTTATGATTAGTCAGTCTATACATTGCTCCTAAGTTCATTTTGCAATAAAAAGAGATATCACAAGTTAACACATGAGACCTTTAGCCTATCTTTGATCGTAATGTAAACTACAACAAAGTTAATTTAATTTCAATAAGAAATATAATATTTTAATTTTTCATCGAAACGATATAATGTAGTGAAAGTAATAAAATTTAGGATGAAAGAATAATTAATGAATAACCCATCAAATTATATAGATCAAGAGAAATCTTACTAGGAACATGTATGAAAATAATGTGATCAAAACCACTAGACAAAAATAATATATGATGCCCCCTGGATGGGGTGTTAGTGAGGAACATGTGTCAAGATGGAGAGGATGGTGTCGGCGTATGCATCTCCCCTCCTCCCACACCATGAATTTACGCAACCTTCACTCTTACCAACATGTCATTAACGCTTTGAGTGCGCTCTGCTCTGTCTCCTTATCCGACCTATGGAGTCTCCATTATTCTGGTCACCTTTGCGCGTGTGCATCCTCCCTCTTGAGCAGTATTCATACCATTGTGCTCACCGACGGGTTTTTCAGTTATTTCTCTTCTCACCAGAACCATCCCGCGGTCTGCACTCTTCCCTGGTGCTTACCTGCTATGCTTGCCATTTCTCTATGTCTGCTTACCTTTTCCTTGCTTCGAGCATGCCTCGACTGCGGGAGAAATCCAAACGGGGCTCAACCTGGTACCAAAACAGGTCCATCATGGCCATTTGGCCTCATCGTGCCCCCGCACCTTCGCCCAGCTCGCCCCCTTCCTCGCCCTCCTCCTCTGGTCAATCCTCTCAGAACCAAAGTGGCCTCCCACCTCTTTCCTTGCCTTGGGTTTGTTGAGCTGAGTGGTTTGACCTCCTGGGGAACTCACTAGGATTTTCCCCAGGGCCATTGTCAGACGTTGACTCTTCCTCGCAGCCTTCCTTGGTCGTCTCACCTAATTTTCCCAAGAATTCAGCTCCTGTGCCACCATTAGTGCACTCACCACCAGTCTAGTATCCACGAGAGGACACCTCCATCCACTGGGAGAAACCTCAGGAACAACCCCACTCTTGCTCGGATTGCACCACCTCTGTAAAGTTCCAAGACAACCTTGCAATTCTGCAATAATTGGTGTTCAAGGTTCACAAGGAGGTGGACAACCTGCGGTTTCTCCTAGAAATACTCAACAAGAAGGGGACATAAATTCCTCAACTTCTCTCCTCTCTCCATGGGTCTTGACACTCCAGAGAATATGCACCCAGTGCACCAACGGCCTTAGGGACGGTCTTGGTTCTGGATCTCCAAATGTCAGCAGTGGACAACACGACAACAGGCTCGGCTTCAACTCTCTAGGTTCATACTTTGGATAATGTGGCATGCAACATGTCAGCTGCCTCAGCCACGACATTTTCACAGGTGTGAGGCTGCATGGCTTATTGTTAGTTATGTTTATATTTTGACACCTGTACTTTTAGTTAATTTTATTTTTGTAAGTCATATGTCTCTCCTAGAGGGTCTAGAAGCCTGGACAAATCAGTTTCCCCATGCGGCGATTCCGTTCTAGTTGTTTAAAACCGTTATCTGAATCTGGCGTTTTTATTTGGAAGGTTGGCTGAATTGGTTTCCCTCCAGGGCAATTCAGTAACTACAATCCTCAGACAAACTTGGTGATACTCTAATTTTTGGCTCTAAAAGGCTTTTTATATATATACTTACTTACAATATATATATATATATATATATATATATGACACCAATGAACTTTACTCTACAATTAAGATCACCATTAGAACAACTTAAAAATGACGAAAACGACTTACAAGAGATATGCCATATGGAAAATTTCAAAAATGGATTTTTTGAATTTCATGTTAAGATTCATGAAATTCAAAAGAATACATCCATCATCAATATAGATAGAGGTCAAAATATGATGCATTAATGTCCATTTGAAATCAAAATAAAAAACATGTTTACAAAGAAACTTAAACCAAACTGAGAAAAATTTTGAAAAAGAAAGGGGGGGCAAATTTTATTATTGACAATAAATACCAATTTGGGAGGGTTGTTTTATGTGACATTAATTGAAAACACATGGGGACGAAGCAACTATCTCTAATTATGATAATAGGAAAAAAATTAGAAAATATTGAAATGAAAGTGTTTAAACATTTCTCGCACACAACACCATTTCCAAGGGTCCCACATAAAATAAAATCAAACTAAAATAAGATTTTAAATACGAAAGTACTTGAAGGCCTAATTCCAAGACACTGAATCCAAAAACAGGGAATTTTCATTAACTTTTAATTACATCTCTACTATTGGACAACACAAATTTTTAGGAGGTTATTAAATGTTAGTACACATCCATTTAAAAATTACCTCTTTACCTCACATTGCTTTTCTGCGAGCATTGTCTTGGTATGATGTGTGCATTTACCCACTACCAGTGAGTCTTTTCAATACCCAAATGGATTTACACACATTTCCCACATAGATGTGCTTTCAACTCTATTGTTTCCACCATTTTGAAAAAAATATTTGAAGAATTGCTTTATAGTAATTGGGTGAAGAGGGTGGGGTGGTACAAGAGGCTATTTACTTAAAGGACTGGATGCAATACCAGTTAAGTTTGACCTCACTAGTGTTCTCATTGTCTACCAAAGTAGAGGAATTTTAATGTTGAAGGGTATGGGATGGATTGAAAGAAAATATTACATACGGTTCGTTCCTTTATAAAGGTGAACTTATCATACTTGAGACAAATCTTAATGTTCCCCATGGCTAACAATTGTTGTGAAAGAAAGTGAAAATTTGAGAAAAATGACCTTTAGATAAATGAAATCCTATCAAAAAAGGAGAGAGAGTCAAGATTTCCCTATGGAGGTCAACCAATGTTAGGTAGGAAAGATTCTCCTATAACACAAATCCAATAAAAAAAAAAGGTTAGAAAGTTGCAATCATGAAAAAAAAGAAAATTCAAAATAATGAAGGGAGAGATAAATAAAAAGAAAAATAATAAAATAAACCTCAACCATGAAAACAATATATCTCAACAAAAGAGTGAACATGAGATAAGCATATTTATCGTACTTAAGTTGAGATCTTTTGATTAATTGTATTTTTCCAAACTGCATCTAGTTGGGTTTTTATTCAAACCTAAAATCCAAAAAATAGACAAGAACAACGATTAAAATATCAAGTTAAATTAGACTATCCCTTGCCATGGAAAAATTAAGCCTTCATGAAAAAGTCTTTAACAATTATGTAAAAAAGATTAGTCTTATGAAAACATTAAATGATGGCAATGTATAGTTTCTGAAACTCTCTGATTTAGCTTATTTGTAATTAGATCATCATCATCATTGTCTCGACTAGCACGTGAAGTGAGGAGAGTGAATTCCAATCCAACAAAGGTGTTAGAAATTTTTTGAAGACCTGGAAAAAAGAGCCTAAATTGGATAATAATAAAACAATATTGCAACTAAAATCACAAAGAAAAAGTAAAGGATGAAAATATGTGTACGAGACTTACCTTGAAGGAATAACCTCTTCTTATGATAAAAATAAAAGCATGAAAACGTTGCATGTTTAATGAAGCTCATATACGCCTAAGATCATCAAATTATTGAATCTAGAATTAAAGTAAAGCAAACCTATCTAAACTAGACCTACTATTGCTCTAAATTTAGGAGGGAAATATGATTAAGTATAGTCATATTTCTAGTGGAGCCATGCAAGGTGTTTGATACATGTACATATGTACATATAACAAATTAGTAATAGTAAAAATAAAAATATTACTAATTTACTAAAAGAAAAATTATATCTATTATAAACATTAATACCTAATAAAACAAAATATCATTTTTGGGCATACATGAATTCTGAAAAGGTCGGAGCTCTACAACTTTTAGGGTTTTCTACATGCTCCCACCTCCTGCTTGCCCAGACCACCTCTGACTCCCTCTGCTTGCGTTGACCGCCTTAGCTCTGTGGCCCTGATCGCTTTAGAAGAATGGGAACAAAAGGAGAGGTGAAATCCCCCTCTTATCATAACACCGCAGTAAACGATCCGGGGAACTCCTGAGCACGGCGTCCGTCCTTTGAGCCGCCTTTGCACCTACAAGACCAATATCTGCAAGAATAAATGGAGGTTATCAGAGAACCGAACATGGATGTTGAGTCCTCACATCCAAAAGAATCTCGGGCCGGGATTCTCAGCAAATGCATCCCCCAAGCCTCGGTTTCACTGAGATATGTTATCAAAACCACCAGGATAGGAGAGCATAGACAGTTCATGAGAGACCACACCCTCGTAGGAAAGTTCCTAGGTCTCTCACCCTCAGAAAAAGGTCCTAGCTTGCTAGATGAAGACGTGGTGGAACCCCAAGGGAGACTATGAGCTCCAAATAAGTTCCAAAGGATTCTTTAAAGCAATATTCTACAACCTGGAGGACAAGGACAAGATCTTTGAAGGGGGACCATATTTCTACAACTCATTCGGCATTTACCTCTGTTTTTGGATGGACCTCTTCAACCCAGAAAAGGAAAACTTTGCATATGCACCGGTATGGATTCGCCTCTACTCCCTCCCTCAAGAGTTCTAGTTAGAGGAAATTCTAATGGGTATAGGCAAAACCCTGGGTAAATATGTCAAATCCTCTGAAGCTACCAAATAGAGAAAATACACCTCTTATGCAAGGATATGTGTCTATATGAACATTTCCAAAGGACTGCTAGGTATAGTCACCTTAGAATACCAAGCTGAGGAATGGGCCCAAACCTTGGACTATGAACACACCCCTTTCAGATGTCAAAAGTGCCATGAACATGGGTATCTCTTCAGATATTTCCCTTTAAATGCCCCCCCCAGAAGGAAGCAAAAGAAAAACGTAAGGAAGGTTTCACCTAGGTTCAAAATCGAAGAAGACAAGCTCAAAAGAAATCCACAACAATCAACGGAAAAAAGAACCAGAAAAACAAATCATTTGAGGCCCTTAACCGCCTTCTAGATATAGAAGAGGTGGAAAACCCCCACAATATTGTGGGGGAGGATATCATCAAGCACAAGGAAGATTAGATGACACAAAGGCATCGGGCCCCAGCAACCCAAGCAAACCTACAAACTCACCCAGCCTCAAGAAAAGAACCAGTAAGAGAGGAAGACACAGTAATGGAAATGGATGAGCAGGACCTAGTTGAAATAGACCTAGACAGGTTAGAAGAGGCACTCAACAAGAAGGATCTCCAAACCTTACCAGAGGACAAACTCAGTAAATTTCACAAGGTATTTATGGATTCATCAGCAGGAGCTACATCCAGGTTGGGGATCAACATAGGCCCAAACCAATATCGAAGAAAACACCCAAAATAAAATAATCGGTGAGGCAAAAAATCGTCTCAACAGTTAATAAAGGAGGCGGGAAACTATATGATCAACTCAGGATAGATTCCAAGGATCTCTGAGAGCTCCTTCTCCCACCCACCAAATTGTTAACTATGAATATCCTCACATGGAATATCAAAGGTCTAAATGGAATATCCAAGAAAAGGATTCTCCTAAACTGCATAAAAAAGGAATACCCCGATATACTCCTGATACAAGAGACAAAATGTGCAGGAAAAATTGCAGAAGACATCCTCCAAATATGTTGGCAAAACTATAGCTCCTATCAAACGGACTCAAAGGGAGCTTCAGGAGGCCTGGCCATTGTATGGAATCCCACCACAATCATCCTAGATCAAGGATTCTCCACTCCAAATACCATCACATCACACTATAGAGCTATGGGATCAAACAAGGAGGGAATGATTACAAATTCTTATGGACCGCAAAATAGCCAGGACAAAGACCTCTTTCTTCAAAGCTTGGCCTACCTAGGCTCTCTAGCTGAGGGAAAATGATGGATTATAGGGACTTCAATATGATTCTCATGCTGGAGGAGAAAAGAGGGGGGGGAAATGCCTGGAGCAGGACAACACAAAATTCTAGGAACTCATAGAGAACCTCAGACTGAGATACATGGAGAACAACAATGGTACCTACACTTGGACCAACAAAAGATTAGGTCACCAACAAATAGCATGCAGTCTAGATTGCTTTCTCATTTCGGAAACTCTCCTTTTGGAAGGACCATTAGTAGATTCCAACATCCTCCCAAAAGCAGGCTCGGATCACTGGCCAGTTTAGCTATGGCCACCCCCAAGTTAAAACCCTTCAGATTTGAAAATTTTTGGCTTGCCCATCCAAACTTCCAGGGGCTAGCCCGTCAGTGGTGGAGCATAGTGGAAAACTAGGGGGGTACAAAAATGTATTGCTTCGAGAAAAAGGTCAAATAATTTAAACAACAAGTGCGCAAATGGAACAAGGAATTCTTTGGGAACATCTTCTAGGAAAGGAGACTGCTAGAACAAAAACTAGAGGATCTTCAAAGGCAATTCATTCTCTCAGGACAGACCTTCACTCAACAAGAGGAGGAGAATGAAATCAAAAGACAACTGGAAGAAAGAGACAAGAAGGAAGAAATCTTGTAGAGATAGAAATCTTGGGTCTAATGGCTCAATGAGGGAGAGAAAAACACCAAATTTTTCCACCGATCCATGATCCACGGATGCCTAATCAACCACATTACGAAGCTTGAGGACCCTTAAGGAAACACCTTGTTAAATCACCAGGAAGTTTCGCATGAGCTGTCAGATTTCTACAAGGATCTCCTCATAGAACCAATGGTGGACCGCTCCTCAGCAATTGAGCGGGTGACCCAAAACATCCCAACTATTATCACCCAGGAGCAGAATGAGGCTCTCATGATCCCAATAACACAGACAGAAGTGGATCAGGCTATTCAGGATCTACCCACAGGCAAGGCTCTAGGACCGGATGGATTCACCACAGACTTCTTCCATTCTTGTTGGCCAATGTTAAGGGAATAAGTCTGGCAGCTGGTGGAGGAATCTCGCAGCTCAGGAAAATTTCTTCCATCACTTAATGCCACTTTCCTCACCCTAATTCCCAAAGAATAAAGAGTAACAAACCTGAAGAATTTCAAACCCATATCACTCTGCAATGTGATCTATAAAATCATCTCCAAGGGCATAGCTCTAAGACTCAAGCCCATACTCCCCTTCATCATTTCCAAGGATCAATCGACTTACGTTGAAAGAAGGAAAATCATGGACAACGTCATTCTTGTCCATGAAATCATTCACTTTCTCAAAAGCACCCAGACTCCAAGTATGGTTCTAAAACTTGACCTCTCAAAATCATTTGATAAATTAAGCTGGAAATACATGAAAGCTCTTCTTTCGGCTTTCGATTTCAATAAGGATTGGATTTCTTGGATAATGAACCTCATTTCCTCAACCTTTTTCTCAATCCTCGTCACTGGATTCCCTTCTCAACCCTTCTCCCCCTCAAGAGGAACACGACAAGGAGAGCCTCTCTCCCCTTTCCTATTTTTCATTATGGATGAGGGCCTAGGATGCTATATCAAGACCTCAATTCAAAATGGCTCCCTCCAAGGCCTCCCTCTTCATGGGTTACAACCAGAAACCTCCCATAGCCAATTTATCGATGAAACACTGCTAATGAACACCCCCACTATGAAAGAAGAAAATAAACTAAGTTCCATCCTCGTAGATTTCAGTGAAGCCTATGGAACCACCTTCAGTCTTGCCAAATCACATCTCTTCTTCTCTAACACTCCTATAGAAATCCAACAACACCTTTCTCAACTTATGAATACCCCTGTCTGCACTTTGCCCTCATGCTATCTGGGACTCCCTCTTTCTGATTCAACAACCATAAACATCTCCTGGGACTCTCTCCTACTCTTTGTTTCCAATCGGCTCATCACTTTGACCTTTTGATACCTCAACCTTCCAGCCAAAATCGTTCTCTTAAAGTCAATCCTTCAAGCCATCCCTGCTTACCTCTTCTCAGCCCTAGCTACCCCCCTTTCGGTCATAAAGAAAATAAAAAATCTGCAAAGAAACTTTCTCTGGAATGGACACAATCCAGACAAAAAATGGGCCCTCATCAGCTGGGACAAGGTATGCAAGCCTAAATCTTCAGGTTGACTGGGCCTTTGTGACCCTGGAAAATTAAACAACACCATGGGAGGAATAATTTGGTCGAGATGGCTCAAAACTCCAGCGGAGATCTGGTCCAAACTTTGGAAATGCAAATATGCCTCAAACACGCATCAAAGCCATATTATAAGAATGAGGGAGAGAATTCAAGGCTCCAATATCTAGAATGTGGCCTGGAAAAATAGGCCACTCATTCAGGAACATGATTTCTGGGAAATTTGCAATGGCCAGAATGCCCTATTCTGGATGGATTCCTGGTAGCAATTGCCACCCCTTCAATCAGAAGAAACTCTACAATCCTATGCTAATCACATACAAGATCTCACCACCCTTAAAGTAGCAGATTTTTGGATTGATATTCCTAATAACTCTCCTTAGCGAAGCTGGAAATCAACCCATCAGGAGCTCCAAGTTGCATTAGAATGCGATCTACAGCATTGGAATCAAGGAACATCCCAAAGGAGAATCTAGAAAAGCACAGACCCAGAAATTCTCAGATGGGGATACACACCTCATGATAGCTTCACTTTCAAAGAGGGGTATGCTCTACAGGAGAAATTCCAACATCTTCAAGAATATAGCATCTGGACAAAAATATGGAAATCAAAACTATGGCCCAAAATCTCTACATTCCTCTGGCTTCTCCTATATAAAAATATCTTAACCTAGGAAAATCTACAAAAATGAGGTTTCATTGGCTCCTCGATTTTCCATCTCTGCCATCTCCAAGAAGAAACCATGGAGCACCTCCTAAACAACTGCCCATTCAGTGAGGATATCTGGAACCAAGCTACTCAGTTCATGAGAAGAACCAAAAGAGTTAAAAATAGCATCTCAAGCACAATTAGGGAGTGGGGCTCCAGCCCCTTTAAATTTTTTATCCTGAACAGAACATGGAAACTCTTACTAGGCTTCATAGTTTGGCATCTATGGAAAGGGAGGAACACAATAATCTTTCACTCCCAACCCTCTCCTCCCTCCCTCCTCTGGAATGCAATCCTCTCGCATCTCCGGGAAACTCTTCAGCTTCATTTATGGACTCAGGAAGACTTACCCACTAATCCAAGTGAGATCTTGCTCCTTAACTCTTGGGGCTTCTCGTTTTCACAATCCACCCCTCCTCGACAACCCCCCCTATATTCAAAATCCCTCAGTCCCTCCAAGTGGCTCCCCCCCCCACCAGGCTTCCATAAAGTCAACTTTGCTGGCGCTTCAAAAGGAAATCCAGGACACTCAGGTTATGGAGCAGTCATAAGAAACAACCTCGATCAAATTCATAGCCTCATTGCAGAAAATCTCAGATGCAACACCAATAACTCAACATAAATTTGGGGTATCATCAAAGGAGAGAAAATGGAACTAGATCAAAACCTCACCTATCTGATCATTGAAGGAGATTCCAAAATCATAATAGACTTGGCAACAAAAAATTTGAATGGCCGAGATCCTGGGAAAATCACACCCAGCTGGTGCCTCCTTGGCCCTCTCTACATCTTCCTATCTCTTCTCAGACCCTCTCTAACTCTAACCCCTTCACACATTCAGTGGAGTGCTAACAAAGTTGTGAACAAACTAGCCAATGTCAGGGTTGACTCTATGCAACAGATTATTCTCCACGATTCCAGGTAGTCACAAAGGTCACCCCTTTGGATCCAATGTGAGGAGCTTGCCCAACTGGATGGCCCCAATCCAACTGAGGTGTCATCCTTGATCACCCAGTAATTCTTATAAGTCGAAAATGATTAGAATCTTAGGAGAGAGGATGACTGTAAGAGACAACACAGATGATAAACAACTGACAAAGGATTTCGGGAAAAAGGATTTTAGGAGTCTAGAGCATGGTGGCAGTTGTTTCCCAATGTCGTGAATTTATGATACGTGAAGTCATGAAAAGTGTGGTAGATTCTAGATCGTTGATGCTACAGGTGCTCGGAACCGTCGATTTGGGCCCACTTCTCTAATGAGAGAAAATTTCAAGACATTGTCTTTCGAGAGTCTTGAGCATGGAGGAAACTATTCTTCAGAGTTGCGACATCATTGAGTCCACCCATCGTTAGAAAACACGTGGTAGAATTCATGTCGGGAGTTGGAGGTTTAGACGAGCAGAGGAGACTGCATTCCAAATCCCTAATATGAAAATTCCCGACATCATTAGGAACGTCCATCAGAAAGGCATGAGTGGCAGCCAATCATTATTTCCCTAACTCGTGACTTGAAGTAGTCAAAGCACAGACTTGCAAGTACTTGCGATATGCGAAATTGCGAAAAGATCACAGCAATGGATAAGGAAGCAATCTGGACCACTGGCCATCTAGGATATTTTTGGCATTTTGGGAATCACGAGTGTGGAGGAACCAACTACCCAAAAGTCATGATACATGAAACCTCGACTCAGTCAGGACTGTTGATCGAGGAAGGATCTAAACTGTCAGATCCGAAGCATCGACATTTCGGGGGTTGTGAAGGCAGTGGTGACTCGCATAGGGAACTCTCGACTTGTGAAATCCTGACGCGCTCAAAAGAGTTGGCCCTAGGTCATTGCGAAGGGTGTTATGGATGGAGGATAAGAGAGGGGATAGCATGCGCTAGACCCCTTTCAAAATTACTGGACCTGGAAGTTCGAAGGGAGGAGAGTCGGGTGCACAAAGCCCCTGACTCACATGGGGGACAGTGTTGGGTGCTTGATGACGAAATGTATTATGGGGAAAACCATAAAAATCAATGTAAAAAGGTCACCACCAGTTCCACCTTCCGTTGCTAGCATTTTTGTGAATGCTGGTAGGCAACAGGTTTTGTAAGCTTTCATTTGGTATTAATATAAGGATCCACTTTTATTTACAAAAAAAAAAGACTAATAAAACAAAGCATAAAATTTTATTTACAAGAAAATTCTCCTTTAACCAATTCTCCAACCATATATCTATTGGATCATAAAATTAAGGATGCATATTAAATAAATATTGGAGGATATCTAAAAAGAGAGTAGATAAGAAAATATTAGTATTATGTACAATAATGTTACAAGATGGATGAGATTTATTTACAAGAATTTCTTTTGCACAAGAAGTAGTTGAAATAATGTAAACAAAATTAAAAATAGAATCTACTTGTGTAGCAGGTCCAAGTTCATGATAGGAAATAGGAACTTGAGTGATATCATGAGAATCATAGATAGGGATGGACTTTATTTTTTGAAATTTGAAATCATTACGAGAAGAATCAATATGATGTTCAACTGTAGTATGATCAATAAAATGATACCCTACATCTTGAAATATAGATTGAGAATTGAAAACACAAGGACTTGACATAACCATCAGTCGAGGGTGAAGTTCCTCAATATTTTCATTTTACAAATCACTATCATAAATGATTTCAGAATCACTACCTTGACTATTTTCCTTTGATTAAGAACCAAAAGAATAGGATGATGAACATGTATGAGGATTATCAAAACAGTTATCAATTAATGATTCATTACTATGGTAATCATGCATGAAATATCTATAATATGTTTGACTTATGATATCCCTCTATTTTGTAAAAACAATCTATGTGAAGAGGAACTATTAACTCATTATCAAAAAATTTCTATCAACAAAAATATTAGGGTATAGTGGAATAGATAAAAATAAATGTATCTCTATTCTCAGAGTGATTATTATCATTAGGGACCTATACTTGAGTTTCTAACACCATTTTTCCATTATTTTCCTCAACAAAAATATCACTTTCATGTAAGGGATTAATTTGATTGGATAAATATTTTCCTTTCTTGAATACAATAATCTAGATATTGTGAAATATGGAGTTGAGAAATACTAATAATGATATCAAAGATATTAGTTAAATTACTCCTAATGAAACAATTGTCATGATTTTGGAAAACACCAATTGTATTGGGAATTGAAACTTTTTCACGATGAGTTATAATTTCACTAGATGAATTTATGCTTTCCTGAAATAGTTCATCAGTAATTTCTGAATTGACTGTTACAATAGGTCCATCCATATCATAGGAAATAATTGGTTCATCAAAAATAGAAAATAAAGTAAGAAAATTTATACCTTATGCTTCATTATGATTGGTACAAAAAAGTGAAAGAATATGTCTAAACCAACCTATTAATTCAAATAGTGAAGGAAAATGAACAGATTGAAATTGAAAGAAAATTAATTTGAATCTAAGAAGAAAATATTCATAAGATTCACCTTCAATTTTGCACAATTTCTCAAGTTCTTGGAAAACCTGATTACAATTGTAATCTTGAAAAGTTTGAAGGAACATCCGAGCAAATTTGTCCCAGGTATCTACAACGGAAACTGGAAATGATCTACACCAGTCTTTGGCCTGGCATGTTAAGGTGAGAGTGAAAATCCTACACATAACACCATAATCAATATCAATTTTTTTACAATTCAAAATAAATTGATGAACATGATGAAATGCAAAAGAATTAGACTCACCATTAAACTTTGTTTTTTTCAAGTATCTAACTACCTTCACTGGAGTGCTTGATGTGTGACCAGATATACAACTCCATATGGGAATTTTAAAGGAATCTATTAAAAATAAATAAATTAATTAAAAAAAATAGCTCAAACAAGACTTAAATTATCATTCACACTCATCTATGGCCCTCCTTCTAGCACGAAAAATGTTGATGGCCAAAACTGACCATGTTCAACATTATAAAGAAATCACCCAGTGAGGGTCCTAATTAGATCCTTATCCATTTGAGATGGTAATTCTGACTGGTTCAATGGGTCTCCCATTTCCCTTTTCCTAAGACTAACCTATGGTTAATCTAAGCTAAGTTAATTTATATGTACAAAGTTATATACAATAGATATTCTATTTGTTGATGTGTATTATCACTTTCGTTGATCAACAAACATAAGAGTAGGAATTACCTTCTAACTCTTACTTTTGACTTGTGATAGTCTTGACTACCATCAATAAGAAAAGATATATTCAATTTCCCCTTTCATTGTGATCTTGCAAGAAGACAACCCCTAGGCTGACATAAGGGATCAACCATGCCACGTTGTAGTTTTCTCCTACAAAAGGAGACTCGATGCAAATGCAATTTTGATCCAGAAAGAAAGCAATAAAGAAAAACTAATCTATCCTATATTGATTGGGACAAGATGAATATCTCATCCAAATCAAGAGAAAAGTGCTAAGAGGGGAAAAAAGTGATATTGAATTCAAGGTTAGGATTCATTTGAAATCATAGAAATAGTTCATATGATTTGCAAACTATTAACAAAAATATGTAGTGGAATGATTTCAATAAAAATTTATTAAACTAACCACGACATATACTAAAATTCAATAAAACATATTCCATGTAAGATAAAATATCACATTAAAGAAATATTTCCTTTAATATGATATTAATTAAAACAAAACAAGATTTTAATTAATGATAAATAGTTACCATTAGTTATAATCAACTTTCCTTGAACCTATAATTAAATTCTGACTTAATTTCTCACTTTCTTCTCTGTTAATATAGCTTTAGAAAATGGCCGCAGTGGTTTGGTCTAGTGGCCAACAGACGTGTTGTTAAATTGTTCATGCTGCGAAGCAGGTCATGAGTTCAAACCTCGACTTATTAGGAGGTCGTGCTTGTGGGAGGTGTGGTTCTCTCTAGGGTTTATAAGGCAACCGACGAGTCTCTTCTTTCCTTCATTCCTAAAAAATTAGAGAGCAATCTCTATATAATAAATTGTGGCCATTAAACCCCATTAAAAACTCAAACCAACTAACCTTTTAGACTATGGGATTGCATTATTTGGAATTATATTTGGGTTTTGAGGAAATTAGAAACTCGGGGTATTTCCTTGACCCTTTTGGTTTTGGATCTCATATTAATACAAAAAGGTGGCTAGAAACATTTCTGGCAAAATCCATTCAAGAAAATCCTCATATATCCAAAATTCTTCATGTTTTGAAGAATCCACTTGAGAGTCAAGTAAAATGGCCCATTCTGGAAATGTGCTTTTGTCGGTTTCCAAAAATTCTCAACCATTTGATCATAATTCACTATGCAAAATTAATACTTTGTTCTGGCATGAATTCACCTATCCTTCAAACCAGTTTGTGAGATCCCATCATTCCCAACTAATATCCTTCATGCGCTTCTATAAATTCAGTCACTGGAGGTTCATATTTCGATATCAAACACATGATAAAACACTTGAAATAACTCAAGAATGTAAAGCAATAGTCTGGAATAAAAATTTGAATGTAGAAACAAAAGCATCAAATCCTCATCCATAGTCAAATGAAACCCTTAGGACTTGAAAATACTCAAATTACTAAAATGCATGAATTTCAGAGCCTATTTTGATTTTGATGTGGAAATTAATTTACATTTATTATGAGACAATGGAGGACGTCGTTTTTCACTACATGGAGCAAGCTAAATGTAAATAAAACTGCCATATGGAAAACCCAAAATTCGAAATGTAAAGTCGCTTAAATCATGAGTTAAGTCGAAATATATGAATCGCATTAACAACAATGTTGTTATGATTAGTCAGTCTATACATTGTTCCTAAGATCATTTTGCAATAAAAATAGATATCACAAGTTAACATGTGAATCCTTGAGCGTATCTTTGATCATAAGGTAGACTATAACAAAGTTAATTAGATTTCAATAAGAAATAGAATCTTTTAATTTTTCATCCAAATGATATAATGTAGTGAAAGAAATAAAAGTTAGGAAGAAAGAATAATTAATTAATAGCCAATCAAATTATATAGATCAAGAGAAAGCTTACTAGGAATATGTATAAAAATAATTTGATCAAAACCACTAGAGAGAAATAATATATGATGTTAATGAACTTCACACTGCAATTAAGATCACCGTTAGAGCAACTTAAAAATTACAAAAATGACTTAGAAGCGATATGCCATATGGTAAATTTCAAAAATGGATTTTTTGAATTTCATGTTAAAATTCATGAAATTCAAAAAAATACATGCATCATCGATATATATACAGGTCAAAATATGTAATGCATTAATGTCTAGTTTGAAATCACAATCATAAACATGTTTACAAACAAAATTAAACCAAACTGAGAAAAATTTTGAAAAAGAAAGGGGGGCCAAATT
The DNA here is from genome assembly GCA_032191745.1 of Picea mariana. Lineage (NCBI taxonomy): Eukaryota > Viridiplantae > Streptophyta > Pinopsida > Pinales > Pinaceae > Picea > Picea mariana. The sequence continues at coordinate 69,100 of JASDQU010506258.1, read as the reverse complement.
TTATTATTGACAATAAATATCAATTTGGGAGGGTTGTTGTACGCGTCAATATAACCAGATCTTATTTTCTCTTCTTGTCATTTATATCATAATCATATCCAAATAGCTTGGTGACCCATTTTTGTTTCTGTGGAGAGGAAATTCGTTGTTCCATAAAATTCTTGAGGCTTTGATGATCTATTTTAATTTGGAAACATTGGCCCAATAGATAAGGACGTAGGAGATCCACAACATGAAAAATAACCAACATTTCCTTTTCATATATTGATTGGTCAAAATGGCACTCCGAAAGTTGTTTCTTAGTGAAGGCTAGCAGCCGTCCTTCTTGCATGAGAATTGCATGAATTCCTTTCCTAGATATATCACATTCTAGTACAAAAGTATTTTTTGAGTCTCAAAGAGAGAGGATATGAGTTGTGCACATACCCACTTTCAAAGAATCAAAGGCTTGATCAGTTGTAGGATTCTAATTGGAAGAATAATTTTTAAGGAGAGCAGTGATAGGTGTTGTATTTTTTCCATAATTCTTAACAAATTTGTGAGTTTTGGGGTGAGGTCAATCCTTCATAGCTTCAATTTTCTTAGGAACCACCCTTACACCATACTTTCCAAAAATATGACCCAAATAATGCACTTATGAGGCTCCAAAGGAACATTTAGATTATTTGAGGAAATGTTCGTGCTGAGAAAGGAGATAGAGAACTTTATCAACATGGGAAAAATGGGTTGTCCATGTTTTATATAGATAATAATATCATGAAAGAAAAATAAGACAAAAGGACAGAGAAAAGGATGGATGACATGAGTCATGAGAGTTTAGAAAGTGGAGGGGGCATTACATAGGCCAATCGGCATGACCAACAACTCATAGTGGGCCTCATGAGTTTGAAAGACCATATTGTGAATGAAAACCTCTTTCATACATATCTGGTGGTAACCAGAACACAGATCAAGTTTAGTAATGTATTGAGCACAACTCAGTTCATCCAATAGACAATCAATTAAAGGAATGGGAAACTTGTCTTGTATGGTGATTTTGTTGAGCGAATAAAATTTGGAATACATGCACCACGTGCCATATTTATTGAGGACAATGACCACAAGAGAATAATAGGGGATGGTATTATGGTGGATGACACTCGTTGTTGGCACAAGGGTAGACCCAGGGTTCAACACTTCAATAGTGCACCAACAAAACCCTAACTATCGATCCTTTCAGCAACACCTGTGAAGCAGATGAAGTCTCACCCAAGGTAGAGGTAGGGGAGTTGTAGGACTCAGGTTTTTACAACCTAGCTGGGACACAGATATGTGATTACACACTTTAACAGAGAACGTAGCTAATAAAATGCATTAAGTTACGATTCTTATTCACGTCGCAAATTAACTGCACTTACAGATCGACGCAGTAGTAATCAACGTTAAACACATCTAAGTATTTAGAACATAGCATCAAAGAAGATCTAGCATTTATTTACACATCAATCACTAAGCATCAATGGATCTACCTATCATACATCAAGAACAATGCACTAAGCAAATAAATACATAAATAACATGAACAACATTGCACAAAGCACATCAACACAGGGTATACGTGGTTCGCCCCAGTGTGGGGCTATGTCCACCAACTCTTATTCTTCTTTATTAGTATCTTCCAATATTCTTACATGCACCAAGCTATAGATCCAACTCCAAAAAGGACAGGATATATGTGTGCACCTCGCGAGATCCTCCTTCATGAATTAGATCAAAGCAAAAATCCTTACACAGTCTGTTTGCACCAAGCACTACAAAATGCTTACACTTAGCTCTGCAAGCCTTAACTCATTCATGCACAAATCCAGCCATCCATGCACTAAGTCGAACAATGACTAATCTATGTAACTCACATCCCCTAGCTACTTATTTAAACATTACAAAAAGGGGCTTAAGAATGGGTAAACCCATGGGCTAACATCCTATACCCATTACATAAATCATAAAATACTCAAAAAGATCGCAAAATGGGAGAGATCCTATGATCTCCGCTTCGCCTACATGCTCCATCTTCGACCATCCTGTTGAAGTCCCAAAAATGGTCAAACATGACTAGCATTTCCTCCAAACCTCGTCAAGGGTCAACATGCTCCCAACACTCACCTGTGACTTGTCCCAAGTCACTTTGATCTAGGCAACACTACTTCGAAGGCCTCAATCTTAGCTCGAGATGCCTCGACTTGTTGCTTTGCCAGAGCCTCATTCTCAGAGAACTCCTGAAGTACTTGCTCGGTGACAAGCCCTTCCAGGAGTTGTTCCACTATCATGACTAACCGCGCCAGCCAAAGGCAGGATGTAGTCAAGCAAGACCGATGGGATTTGCTTCCCATTCACTAGATCGTCGCGGTGATTTCTTCTTTTCTCATTCGCTTCTTGACTAGATCGACATGCAGTCAAGGGGGATGCTTGAAATCCTCCCTTCGACGAGGCCTGTATTCTAGCAGACATGAATTTCTCATCCATAAGGTCGATTAAGATCTCTTCGACAGATTTCTCTATTGTGCTAAGGTCACCGAACATGCATGCTCATAATCAAATATATCGGTTAGGCGAATGGACACTCAAGGTAATCGAATCGATGGTGAGGTCTAGAAAAAATAGCGTGGTATGCGATCACTTCTATGTGAGCTCAAATATCTTAGTTTGCAAAAGTGGCCCCAGTGAGGCATTTGACAGATTAAATAAGCAATGTCGTAATGGATTCCTTCAATAGGTCGAAATGCCTTAATCAATACGATTCCATCTGTTATTTCACGGTCTCAACAGTCCAATGGCGGTCTTTCCAGAAATAACTATGTTTCTATCTGTTTTAGAGCGTCATTCTAATGTTCGGAATGCCTCCAATGGTCATATATCTTCATCATGGTAAAGTGCCTTTCTGCGCTGTTCTGCTATCCCAACGAGGTTCAAATTCTTCAAGTCTTCCCTCTACGAAGTCTTCTCTGGAGCTTTCGGTAGTTTTTCTAACTTTGCCTTCTTCTTACTGAGGTTTCTAGCCTTCTTTCCTGTGATCTGAGTCTCTGGTTTCTTCTTTCCATTCTTATTATTTTCTTCCCTAAAGGTAGTAACTTCACACTGTTGAGGGTATTCCAATGGTTTATATTATTTCCAGCGTAAATGTACTTCTTTCCTTCATGGATAGGGTCTTCAAACTTTCTTGTCTTGTTTCAACTTTGACAACTAATTCTCTATCCCTCTATCGCTTTGACTTATTCTCCTGCTCTTTTATTAGTCACTCTATTTTCCTAGCCATGAAGTCCCTCAATTCTTGCATTTTCTATTTTGTAGCTTCCTCCTCTACTTTTCTTCGGGTCCGATCTTTCTCAATCCAGGCCTTTCCTAGCAAAAGTGCAAAAGGGGTGTTGTTCCCAACAAACCTAATGACTTCAAATACTTCTTCATTCGATGTTCCATGAGCAATAATAGGTACATTAGTAACTCTTCCACATGGGGTTATCATCTTTCCTTTAAAAAATCCTATCCTTCCCAATGAAGGAATTATAGCAGGTTTTCCCAAAATTTCCCAAGTACTTTCTGGCATAACATTCACATGATTTTCTTCATCCAAGACACAGTCTATGTCGAAGTCTCCTATTCTATTTTCTATGCATTGTTTCTCTTTTAAGATCTTTGGTAAATTGATGTCTCTATGGTTATTCAATGTTTCTTTCAGCTATAATAACATAGATTCTAATTCTTTCTGGTTTTCTAATATATCCTTAGTTTCTTGACCTTTTTCATGGTTTTCTTGTCTCATCTTCATATTTTCAACTTTAGAAATCATTCTAGGACAATTCAAAACCTCATGATCAATAGCTTTACAACAAAGACAAATAGGACCTATACTAGGGCATTCCTTAGAAAATGTCTTAGTCTTCTGTAGTTATAACATAGTGTCAATCCTCTTTTTCTTTTAAACAATCCCCGACCTTTTTTTATTGCACACTAGGATCATAGTGATGCACCTACAATCTGCAAACATTTTTTCTAGGGTCCTGCATCCACTTGTTAGTCCAAAAAATCTTTCAATGCATAGGAATAACATATCTTTCACTATCTCTATCAGATTTATTTAGATCAAATCTTCTTTCTTCTAGCTGTGCCCTAGTTTTCAAGATAGGACAAAATCTATCAAACATACCTAAATTCATACTTTAGAAACAAAAATTTCCACTTATCTTACCTTTACCACAGCACAAAGATTTAAGATCTTACCTCTTTTCTTCATATCAGACTTCTCTTTTAGTATAGAGCTTCGCAAGTCAAGTAGAATATTGCGCACTACATCAACGAATCTATGCACACATATTTTTCTTTTCTTCAGTTCCCAACAATCATAGTTTCAGGTCTTGACAATAGAACCATTTGTTGGCATAGAGGCAGACCTAGGTTTCAACACTTCAACAATGCACCAAAAAAACCCTAACTACCGGCCCTTTCAACAACATCTGCGAAGCAAATGAAGTCTCACCTGAGGTAGACGCAGGGGGGGTTGTAGGACTCAGGTGTCTACAACCTAGCCGGGACACAGATATGTGATTACACACTTTAACAAAGAACTTATCCAATAAAATGCAAAGTTACGATTCTTATTCACATCGCAGATTAACCCCACTTACATATCAATGCAATAGTAATCAACGTTAAACATATCTAAGTGTTTATCACATAGCATCAAAGAATATCTAGCATTTATTCACACATCAAGCACTAATCATCAATGGATATACCTATGATACATCAAGAACAATGCACTAAGAAAACAAATACATAAATAACATGAACAACATTGCACAAAGCACATCAACATAGGATATACGTGGTTCACCTGAGTGCGGGGCTATGTTCACCAACACTTATTCTTGTTTATTAATATCTTCGAATATTGTTACATGCACCAAGCTACAGATCCAACTTCGCAAAGGACAGGAGATATGTGTGCACCTTGCCAGATCCTCCTTCCCGAATTGGATCAAAGCACAAAGCCTTACACAGTTTGTCTGCACCAAGCACTACAAAACACTCACACTTAGCCTTGCAAGCCTTAACTCATTCATGCACAAATCCAACCAGACATGCATTAAGCCAGACAATGACTACTCCCTCTAAATCACATCCCCTAGCTACTTATTTATAAATTACAAAAAGGGGCCTAAGCATGGGTAAACCCATGGAACGACATCACATACCTGTTACATAAACCCTAAAATCCCCCAAAAGCCCGCAAAACGGGTGAGATCCCGCGATCTCCGCTTTGCCTGGGCACTCCGTCTTCAACCAGCCTGTCGAAGTCCCAAAAATGGCCAAATATGACCAAAGTTTCCTCCAAACTTGGTCAAGGGCCAGCACCCGCATCGATCAATTCTTGAAATTTTTTCTCAATTTTAGTCTTTTAAGAAAAGGGATGATGATACGAGCAGACATTGTGATGAAACGCGGCCCCTTCACCACCCGTAGGTCGGAAGGTCCACGCGCTCACACAGGATCTTCTTCTCCTTCTCGGCCTGAAGAACACTAAGGTTCTTCTAATTCCCTATTGGGAATTCTACACCCACAGTTCACTTCGCACGATCCCCCTTCCTTGGTTTATTGGAGGATCGGAACTCGTGACTTCGCAAGTTCACTGTCTATCTCTAGGTTCTTGAATCCCCGAGACCCGATATGTCAGTCAATGCTGACTTTCTCTCACCTTATCAGGATTTCAGCTCTATCACGACTTCGCTACTTGCGATACCAAGCACGCGGTTTTCCAAACCCCGATACTTGAGACGTTGAAATGTCGAAACTCGCGATCTTGCCGCTCGCGAATTCTCTACTCGCGAGGTCGAATAACTTCCACGTTGACTCCTGATGCGCGAGACGCCGAAACTTGCGATCTCGCTCCCTCGCGACTTCGCTACTCACGAGGTCAATTAACTCCTATGTCAGCTCCCGATGCCCGAGACACCGAAACTCGTGATCTTCTTTTGATTCATGGAACGTATCCACCGAGTGATATAATGATCGACGATCCCTTGGAATCAATCCCCGGATGTGGTTGTAACCTCTTCGCACCTCCGTAAGAATCCAAGAGCCCACAGAACTTCATGAAATCTCCTCCAAGATTTCATCCGACCGTTCTCCCTTTAATGAATCTATGAAATGACGAACCGTTCTTCCATAGAACTCGTCACCCTGCATGAAAACTTGCGGTGTTCTTTGCAACCTTCAAGGCACAACTTTCTTTCTTGTCCTTCAACAAATTTGAAGGCCTACTCCTCTTGAGCTTTCTTGCAGTTTCCAGGTCCTCCGAAAGAAACTCTTTGCATGCACTCCTTGCGGAAAATCTTCAACCATGACTAAGTGTTGAAGCATTTGACTCTGCACACTCCTGCAGCAACAGTCTTCTACACTTCCCTCAGGTTCTCAACCCTGAGACCTTTAACCAGCCTACGCACTCCTTGCACGGCTCCTTCGTGACCAACTGCACTCTCGAGGAAGTGAGAACAAAATTTATCTCTAATTGAACCCTTCTGTCAATGCACTCCTTGCGGACAATTCGACTACACTCCTTGCAGGAATCCACTGGCCCAAATAGAAAAACAATTGAAACTCATTAACTCTTCCTCTCAGACTTCAACTCAACCATGAAATCATATATACAACATATAAAAGAAAATGTATAACAGGAAGCAAACATCCATGAGCATATCATCAATACACAGAGAAACAACACAAGACCATGAATTTGAATCAAAGCTCTTTCTATTAATTGAAATGTCTGTACATGGGTGTTCTTCATACAGTTCTCTGCATGCTCGTCTAGTTTTTCTCTTCTATGCTCAGGCTAATGTTACAATGATACAATGAGGCTGTCTATATCCGTTTTCCCTCTTGGACTCTAAAGCTATCAAATCTAGAATTAAAATCCTATCTACCTGCATTAATTATCTTAAATGCCGACTATCTACTAAGGACGAGAGCTATCCGCTCAAGGTCCATTACAATATACAAGTGCGCCTTCATAAATGGCTTTATTAAAGACTTGCACAACAATCCCAAAGTGTTTTCAAAATTTTCTGTTGGCTTGTCCAGCTGTCTTCCTCTTTCGCGCTGGCTCGCTTGATGTGCTGGTGATGCTCCTGCATGATACTCCTCGGCTTGAAAACTTTCATGGGCTCTTGTCCATGACCTCCTGCATGGTCTGTCCATGCTTCTGTATCACTGCTTCAGGTTCCCAGCTGGCATCTTCCACTGGGTGGCCCTTCCATTTGACCAGATACTCGAGGTATTCCTTCCGTCGGGTCTTCTTACCCACTCTCTTGTCCAGTATGCATTCCATCTACGACTTCTCTGCAACTGGAAATTGCTTCATCCACTGGATCATTGGCTGTTCAGTTCCAGTCTCTGCTTCTCCAGCTCTGTATGGGTATAAATCTGTGATATTGAATATCGAAGATATTCCGATGCCATCCGACAACTCAATTTCATAAGCATTTTCTCTGAATTTTCTCAAGACCTTACATGGTCCGATTTTCTTCATCTTCAGCTTGTTGTATGTTTCTCTCAAGAACCTTTCTTTCCTCAACTGTGCCAGAACTAGATCACCAATCTCAAACTGAAGTTGTCTCCGATGCTGATCTGCTCTGCGCTTGTACTCCTGATTTGAGTTCAGCAACCGGTCCTTCACCCTGCTGTGAAGTTCTTTCATCGCCTCAGCGAACTCTTTTGCACTAGCACTGCTAGTAGCAGTCTGTTATGAATCTTGCAATTCAGATACTCCTCTTAGTTGCATTCCATAGACAACCTGAAATGGAGTTTTCCCTGTGCTTCGATTCACAGAGTCATTATATGCAAATTCTGCCTATAGCAATATGTGGTCCCAACTGTTGTGGTGCTCTGTCACCAAGCTTCTTAACAAGTCTTCCAGACATCTGTTGACCACTTCCGTTTGTCCATCTGTCTGAGGATGATAAGATGAACTAAATGCCAAATTACTCCCCATCTTCTTCCATAAGGTCCTCCAAAAATGCCCTATGAATTTTGTGTCTCTGTCTGAAACTATACTTTTCAGCAAACCATGAAGTCGAATGACCTCTTTGAAAAACAAGTTTGCGATGTGAGTCGCATCACTGGCTTTCTGGCATGGTATGAAATGTGTCATCTTAGAAAACCTATCCATGACCACAAAGACTGAATCAAATCCTCTTTGCTTCTTTGGCAATCCCAATACAAAATCCATACTTATCCCCTCCCACGGCCTCTCTGGTATGGGTAACGGCTGATAAAAACCTGCATTTTGCTTCCTCCCCTTCGAATGCTGGCAAACTCTGCATATGTCAACGAACCGCTTGACATATTCTCGCATTCCTGGCCAAAAATATGATTCGCTAAGCTTTGCGAATGTTTTGTCATGGCCAAAATGTCCTGCCAATCCACCACTGTGCTTTTCTTTTAACAGATTCTCCCTCATGGAGAATTTCGGAATACACAGTTGATTGCCTCTGAACAACAATCCTTCCTGGATCATATAGTCTATCCAAGGGCTTCTATCTCTAAGAACTGGATTCTCAGTTGCTTCATATGCTTATGCAAAATCTGCATCACCTGCATACATGTCCCTGAGATTTTCAAAACCCAATGTTTTGATTCGGAATTGCTGCAACAGCAAACATTTCCTTCTCAAAGCATCAGCCACTTTGTTAACAGTACCCGACATGTGCTTAATTACAAATGTAAAATTCTGCATATACTCAACCCATTTTGCATGTTTCTGATTCAACTTCTCCCGTTGAGTCACAAACTGCAATGCATGATTGTCACTATACACCACAAATTCTTTGGGTATCAAGTAATGCCTCCACTTCTTCAGTGCATGTATGATAGAATAAAACTCCTTGTCATACGTGGAGTATTTCAGTTTCGCCTCATCCATCTTCTCGCTGAAATATGTAACCGGTCTGTCTTCCTGACTCAAGACCGCTCCTATGGCAAATCCACTTGCGTCGCATTTCACCTGAAATGTCTTCAGGAAATCTGGTAACACCAAAACTGGTTGTTTCGTGATCTTCCACTTCAACAGATTGAAGCTTTTCTCTGCCTCTGTTGTCCAGTGAAAATACTTATGCCGTGTCTTCATTTTATCCATCATCGCTGCGCTAATTCCATTGGAATTCCTGATGAATTTTCAGTAGAAACTAGCCAAACCATGAAAACTTCTCACCTCAAAAATATTTCTCGGTGATGGCCAATTCTTAATTACCTCCACCTTATCCGGATCCATCCTCAAATCAATAGGCGAAATAAAAAAACCTAAGTAAATGAGCTCTATCTTCATAAATGAGGACTTCTTCATATTAATCAGCAGCTTCTCCTGATGTAGCTTCTTCATCACTGTAGCCAACTGCTTCAAGTGTTCTGCTACTGACTTACTGTAAATCAATATGTCATCCAAATAGACAATGACAAATTTCCCCATGAACTCTTTCAGTACTTCATTCATCAACCTGATAAAGGTACTCGGTGCATTTGTCAAGCCAAACGGCATGACTAGCCATTCATACAATCCTTCGTTTGTCTTGAAGGCTATCTTCCATTCATCACTTTCTCTCATGCAAATCTTGTGGTATCCGCTTTCCAAATCTATCTTTGAAAAATATTTTTCCCCACTCAGGCAATCCATCAGATCATCCATCCTCGACAATGGGAACCTATATCTAATGGTTATCTTATTAATCTCCCTTGAGTCGGTACACATTCTCCAACCTCCATCCTTCTTTGGATTGAGTACTATTGGAACAACACACGGGCTCAAACTTTCCCTGACCAATCCTTTGTCCAACAAGTCTTGAACTTGCCTCTTAACCTCTTCATTTTCTTGCAGCGTCAACCTGTATGCAGCTTTATTCGACAAACTAGCTCCTAGTATGAGGTCAATATGATGACTTACACTCCTCATCGGTGGCAACGAACGAGGTAATTCATCCACTATGATGTCAGCAAACTCTTCCAGCAGTTCCTGAACCTCATCTAGTAAATCATCCACTCTTGTGCTAGTTAGAACAATTCTCGGCTTTCTGACCACAAAGAATTGTGGATCTTCCTTCTTCTTAACCTCTGTAAGAATTTCCTTCCCACTCATGAGAAGTATTGTGTTGCTTACTTTTGACATTACCTCCTTATCCTTTATCGGAAGCAACATATGGGTTCTCCCATTCTTCTCTAGAGTATATGTGTTCATTCTCCCATTATGAACCACATTTCTGTCATATTGCCATGGTCTACCCAACAATAAATGACAAACATCCATGGGAATAACATCACAAAGTACTTCATCATTATACCCTCCTATTTTGAATTCAACAAAACACTGTTTAGTGACACATACCTGATGTCCCTTCTATAGCCATGAAACCTTGTATGGATTCGGGTGATCAGTTGTCTCCAGCTCCAGCTCTTCTACCATCTCGGTTGAAATGAGATTATCTGTGCTACCACTATACACGATAACCTTGCACACCCAATACTTGGTCTTGCAAGCTGTTCTGAACAGTCTGGTCCTTTGAGCTGAGTCCTCCACCTCCTTCTCTGGTGTTAAGAGAACTTTACGCATCATCAGTGACCTTCCACCTTCTGTGTCTTTGGTCTCAACATCCCGCCTCCGCACCTTGGTGATGTGAGCTTCTCCAATGTCCTTCTTTTTCTCTGGACACTCGTAAGATTTGTGTCCATTCTTCCCACATGTGAAACATGTGATTACTCCACCTCTTCCTCTACCTCGACCTCTAGTACGAGGAAAGGTATTTCCATCAGCATAATCCCCTCGCTGATCATTTTGTTGTCCTCTATGTTCAACATGTGGCCCTCTCTGTGAGGTTCCACCTCTTTCAGCTTTACCCTAAGGTTTCTTCCATTCCTCCTTGGGATTCTGGTATTTATCTTGGGCAACTGCCTTGCCTCTGGGATGAATCTTGGCTCGCCCTCGCTGACCTTTCTTATGGCTCAGCTTCTCCTCAGCTTTCATAGCCATCTAATAAGCATCCTCCACTGTTTGGATGGTTACCATGCTCAATTCATCCTGAATGTCGTATCTCAGACCATTCAGATATCTGGCAACCTTCTCATCATCGCTCTCTTGATGACCTGCTCTGATGTTCAGTCTATAGAATTTCTCAGTGTATTCTTTCACTGTCATCAGCTTCTGTCTTAGGTTCTGCATCCTCCTGAACAGAGAAATTTGGTAATCTCTCAGGATGAACTTTGCCTTCATCTTCGCAATCATTCGCTCCCAACTTTTAATCTCTTGCTTACCTTTGCAGCGTCTGTCAGCTTGTAGTTCGTCCCACCACAATGCTGCATGTCCTTTCAAGCACGTAACAACATGCTTGACTTTCTTATCCTCTTCGACATCTTCATAGTTGAAGTATGTATCTAGAGCTCTAATCCAATCTAGTAGCTCTTCTTCTTCCATGTTTCCATCGTAAACTGGAATATCCATTTTTGCCTTCGCACCCATCCTGGGAATGGCTTTTATCAACCGCTCGGTTGATGCATCTTCGGCTGTAACTTCTTCCTCTCGTTCAGCCTCAACCTCGCTATTGGAATCACTCAGATCCCCTGCACTGGCTGTGCATATTTGCACCATCATCATGTCGTCAAGTCTTGCTCAGGGATCTCTCATCTGCCTCTCCATTTCTGGATTGACTACCTGTCTACCATTTCTTCGCATCTCCCTATCTTCTAGGTCAGGTGACTGTCTTTCCCTTCTCGGCGGCATGACGAATTCTCTTTCTCTGCTACAGAAAGCAAAAAGATATTCCCACTCTGATACCAAACCTGATGCAACGTGGCCCCTTCACCACCCATAGGTCGGAAGGTCCACGCGCTCACACAGGATCTTCTTCTCCTTCTCGGCCTGAAGAACACTAAGGTTCTTCTAATTCCCTATCGGGAATTCTACACCCACAGTTCGCTTCGCGCGATCCCCCTTCCTTGGTTTATCGGAGGATTGGAACTCGCGACTTCGCAAGTTCACTGTCTATCTCTGGGTTCTTGAATCCCCGAGACCCGATATGTCATTCAACGCTGACTTTCTCTCACCTTATCGGGACTTCGACTCTATCGCGACTTTTCTACTCGCGATACCAAGCATGCGGTTTTCCAAACCTCGATACCCAAGACGTCGAAATGTCGAAACTCGCGATCTCGCCGCTCGCGACTTCGCTACTCACGAGGTCGAATAACTTCCATGTCGACTCCCGATGCCCGAGATGCCGAAACTCGTGATCTCGCTCCCTCGCGAATTTGCTACTCGCGAGGTCAATTAACTCCTATGTCAGCTCTCGATGCCCGAGATGTCGAAACTCATGATATTCTTCTGATTCTTGGCATGTATCCGCCGAGTGATATAATGACCCACGATCCCTTGGACTCTATCCCCGAATGTGGTTATACCTCCTCGCACCTCCGTAAGAATCCAGCGGCCCACAGAACTTCGTGAAATCTCCTCCAAGATTTCATTTGTCTGTTCTCCCTTTAATGATTCTATGAAATGACGAACCGTTCTTCTATAGAACTCGTGCCCTGCACGCAAACCTACGGCGTTCTTTGCAACCTTCAAGGCACAACTTTATTACTTTTCCTTAAACAAATTTGAAGGCCTACTCCTCCTGAGCTTTCTTGCGGTTTCCAGGTCCTCCGAAAGAAACTCTTTGCACGCACTCCTTGCGACAAATCTTCAACCACGACTAAGTGTTGAAGCCTTCGACTCTACGCACTCCTACAACAACAGTCTTCTACACTTCCCTCAGGTTCTCAACCCTGAGACCTTTAACCAGCCTGCACACTCCTTGCATGGCTCCTTCGTGCCCAACTGCACTCTCGAGGAAGTGAGAACAAAAGTTATCTCTAATTTAACCCTTCTATCAATGCACTCCTTGCAGACAATTCGACTGCACTCCTTACAGGAATCCTCTGGCCCAAATAGAGAAACAATTGAAACTCATTCACTCTTCCTCTCAGACTTCAACTCAACCATGAAATCATATACACAGCATATAAAAGAAAATGTATAACAGGAAGCAAACATCCATAAGCATATCATCAATACACAGAGAAACAACACAAGACCATGAATTTGAATCAAAGCTCTTTCTATTAATTCAAATGTCTATACATGGGTGTTCTTCATACAGTTCTCTGCATGCTCGTCTGCTTTTTCTCTTCTATGCTCAGGCTAATGTTACAATGATACAATGAGGATGTCTATATTCATTTTCCCTCTTGGACTCTAAAGCTATCAAATCTAGAATTAAAATCCTATCTACTTGCATTAATTATCTTAAATGCCGACTATCTACTAAGGACGAGAGCTATCCGCTCAAGTTCCATTACAATCTACAAGTGCGCATTCATAAATGGCTTTATTAAAGACTTGCGCAACAATCCCAAAGTGTTTTCAAAATTTTGTGCTGGCTTGTCGAGTTGTCTTCCGCTTCTGCGTTGGCTTGCTTGATATGTTGGTGATGCTCCTACATCACATTGGCAGGAAGAATGACCGAAACTAGAGGAATGGAATGATCATGAACACCGAGGGTAGGGAGAAGGCCATGGGGAGTGGAAAAAATATTTTGGTGTTTGGAATGTATATATTAGAATTCAGGATGAATAGATGGTGTCTCAACTGCTTGAATGGAATTGAGTTGGGAAATAATTCCTGAATGGAATTTTTTTAGGATATTTTCCATTCGATGGGAACTGATGATATGAGGGGAATCTATTGTGATTCCTTAGAACATATGTTATTGTATTTCTTGTTGAAATTTCATGTTCAATTACTTCAAATTCATGAGGATGAGACCGAAAATGCGTAACCATTTTTCACCTAATACAATGTCACAACCACCCATTTCGATAACAAACATATGAGATTTCAAGTAGTACTGGCCAATTTGGAGACACACATTTTCACAATTCCTCCCACATTTCATGGAACCTCCATTGGCAATCATGATTTGAAATTTTTCGACTGCATGGATATAGCAATGGGTTTCTTGAGCAATGCATCGATGAATGAAATTATGAGTGCTACCACTGTCAATTAGGATGATGACCTTCCTATTTTTATGTATCCAATTAGCGTGAGGGTTTGGGGAGCAAAGAATCTAGTGAGTACATTCAGTGAAATGTCTAGTTCAAGTTATGGTGGATTAGACAACAAATTGATAGGAGCTGGATTAGGTATCTCTAATTCATGAGAATGATCGATATCGTCATCAACAACATCCTCAGAGAATGCCATGAACAAATTTTGTTCCTTACACTTGTTCCTTGGAAAGTATTTTTCATCCTAATTATAGAAAATACCCTTTAGTTGATGTTCAACCATTTCTGCTCAGATTAATTTTTGGATATTGAGAGGGGTGGGATGAAGGGAAGCGTTGGGAGGGAGAGGGCATTCAAAGAAATAAGGTTTGCGGTGTTGGGATTCCTTGGCACGTTGAGTAGCTTCTAGCCAAGTTTTTGGGCAAGTCATGAGGACTTGGGATCATATTTAATCCTTGAGTCCATTGATAAATCATTCTCGAAAAAAAAGTATTAGGCATTCCCTTTGTTCTAAAATCTAATTATTCAAATGCAACATTAAAATATTCCATGGTACTTGATTGTTTCAATTTGGTCAAACAACCTAGGTAGTGTGTATCAGTGTCAATGTGGTCATAAAGTGTGACCACAAACTGTGTCCAGGCTATATATCCTTGGCATGATTTTCGATGCCATTTCAACCATTGGAAATGTTCAAGATCCAAAAGAGGATGCTATAATGAAGTTTGACCAAGTCATCAGTGTCATGCAAGGAGAAGTAGTCTTCCATTTTAGTGACCCAACCAGTGGGATATAAGCCATCAAATTTTTTCACCTCCACTCATGGAAGATGTAGATCACGATGAAAAGGGATAGAATGGAATTGTTTGGAATTGGAGGAAGTTGTACCTTCGAGGTTAGAAGGTGGGTCATATGAGGAATCGAGTCTAGGAATGGGAAATTTTTCTATGACCTTGGAAGAAAATGAGTTATGCTGAGACTCGAGGTGGGATGCATGTTAGTTGTCAAGGAGGGAATTGATGTCCTTCTTCAGTTCCTCTTTCATGTAGTCCATTTGGGACTCAATGTGGGCAGTGATGTTGTTAGGTACCTAACCCCCACGTAGGTAGAACAATATATTCGGATGTAATAAAGGTCAATATTAATAAGGCCTTGCAATAAAGTAGAATAAGACGAATGTAAGAAGACATAATAAAAGCTTCCGCCTCTAGATGGTTATTTTGATAGACATACTTAGTATAAATAGGATTTGAGGGTATGAGAACCCTATCTTGGATATTATTGTAATAGAGCTCTACTCGACTGGAGGTTGCCCCCTTGAAGAGGCTCGTGAACATTGCTCTCAGAATCAAAGTGCTCTTCTGGTGTTATTTTGATATCATTTCAATGTTATTGTGGTGTTTTTCTTGTTATATTATTGTTTATCTGCCATTTCTAGCATTTTATTTCTGTTCTCCATACTTTTTATATCTAGAATATTACAAGTGGTATCAGAGCACTTTCCTCGACAGAAATTGTGGGTTAAATTTTTCAAGGTAGAGACATATTTCGACATCTTTAAGCCACAAAGATCTGTCACTATGTGCATAAAACCGCGGTTGAGGGATTCATACACACATGAAATACAAGTGGTACTTAAGCGCACATTTGTTGGCCACCCTTGTAACCCCTATTGATACCCCTTCGAGTGGTAGCACATCAGACAACACCTGTGTACGGATCGACCTATATTTCCTGAAGACCTCTTTTGATAAATCGATTGGTTGCCTAACTTCTATAGTGCCACCGAGAACAACACTCAGGAAGATACTCTCTAGTACCTAGGTAGTCGTGTAGTACGGATAAGGGAATGGTCTAGCCTCTTTAGTTGTTTCCCTGAGATATTGGGCCGAGTACTATTGTTGTACCCCGCACGTATATTAGAGAGCTATAGCACAGGGAAAAACCTTGTCTATAGAACCATTGAATACCTAACCCTTGGGGACGGAAACAAAAAATTTAAAACAGACAAGATCTATTGTCGCGCAACTATGTTCGGGTTTCCAAATCACTACAAATTTATTCCTGGTTAAGCATTTGGGCATTTCATCACTACAGTATTCTTCAAACCAGAGTATAACTCTGAAGGTGTAAATAAAACAACAACAAAAAAAAAACCAGAAATTTTTGCACCATTATTTGAGCCCTATTCCATTGGATTTATCTATTCTCCCTTATCACATTCATACATGTCATTTTTCAGAAAAAAATTTGACCCCACCTGTCCTGTTTCAGTTCCCTCATCATCATGGCCCATACCTGTAGCCAAGACTTCGAAGCTCAATTAAATACCTTGCAATCTAATTTCACAAAGACACAACAAGAAGTGAAACAACTCATTGCCAATGTTGATGCCCTCAATAAAAACATGCAGTCCTCCATCACCGCCTCCATCGAGGAACTCAAACAAGACAAGACTACCCATATTGAATCTGTCATTTCCATGATCTACACCAAGATGCATATCCCCACAGATAACCCTTTATCTGACCCACCTCCACATACCGAAGGTGAAACTTACTCTCATTCCCATAATTTTTAGCACCATCACTTTCAGCGTGATCTATGCCTTCCGCAGGTGGATGTGACCAAATTTGATGGCTTTGATCCCACTAGTTGGGTAACCCAAATGAAACATTATTTCTCTTTATACGGCATTACAAATGACTTATCCAAACTCTGGTATGGTGTTCTCCATCTAGATCAAGAACGTTGGCAATGGAGAAAAACTTCTCGTCAAGGGTATATTGCTTGGACACACTTTGTGGTAGATTTTTATGAACACTTTGACATTGACACGAACCATTTAGGCTGTTTGACAAAGTTGAAACAATCCGAAATAGTGAAAGACTTTATAGCTTCTTTTGAGCGCTTGGATTTTCGGACAGAGGGCATGTTTGATGCCTTTTTTCGAGAATGTTTTATCAGTGGCCTCAAGGATGAGATTTGTGCCCATGTCCTCATGGCTCGGCCTCAGAGTTGGCTGGAGGATACTAAAATATCTAAAGAAGAAAAACACATTGTATCTTCTCAAAACTGGAAACCTTCCTTTATTCCTCACACTAAACCAATAAATCCCACTACCCCCTCTGCTCCACTAAAAATCCAAAAATTGACCAAGGATGAAATGGTTGAATGCCAACTCAAAGGCCTTTGTTATAATTGTGATGAAAAATATTTTCCGGGCCACAAGTGTAAGGAACAAAATATTTTTATGGCCATCTCAGAGGATATTTCAGAAGAAGATGTTGAAACTCTCCTTGTGTCTGAGTCACCTAAAACCACTAACATAACCCCTCCCTCAGACCCTCCTGAAGTAGAACTAGTCATTTCCCTAAATTCTCTCACTAGATTCTCTGCTCCCCAAACCCTCAATCTAATCGGTTACATCAAGCATAGGAAGGTCATCATTCTTGTTTATAGTGGAAGCACCCATAATTTTATCCATCGCCGCATTTCCCAAGAAACTCATTTCTATATCCATGTAGTCAATAATTTCCAAATCATGATTGCCAATGGCGGCTCCATCAAATGTGGAGGGTGTTGTGAAAATGTGCATCTCCAAATTGGTGACTACCACCTGAAATATCATATGTTTTCTATCGACATGGACTGTTGTGACATTGTGTTGGGTGCAGACTGGCTAAGGACCTTGGGTCCCATTCTCATGGATTTTAAGGAATTAACCATGCAATTCAACCAAGAGGGACAACGATATAAGTTCCAAGGAATCACCACCGATTCACCTTAGATCATTACTTCCCATCACATGGAAAAGATGCTAAAAAAGGGTCATTCTGGCGTTATTGCCCAACTCCATGCCATACAAGAAACCGAGACACCCACGGTGCCACAAGAACTCCAATTCATCCTATCTAAACATCAAGTGGTATTTTACTCTCCCTAGGGACTCCCTCCTTCCCATGGTTTTCATGATCATTCCATTCCCCTTGTACTAGGAAGCCTTCCTCCCAATATACATCCCTATCGTCAGCCCTTTTCCCAAAAAAATGAAATTGAGAAAATGGTTCAGGAACTCCTTAACGCAGGTGTTATCCTCCTTAGTATGAGCCCCTACTCTTCCCCTGTGATCATGGTATTGAAGAAAGAAGGTTCTTGACAAATGTGTCCTGACTTTCGTGCCCTCAACAAACTCACCATTAAAGACAAATTTCCCATTACTATCATTGATGACCTCTTGGATGAATTGAGTGGCGCTGAGTTCTTTACTAAACTTGATCTTCGTTCTGGCTACCACTACATACGTATGAAAGAGGAAGACATTCATAAGACTACCTTTAGAACTCATGAGGGCCACTATGAGTTTTTGGTCATGCCCTTTGGCTTGTGTAATGCCCCCTCCACCTTCCAAAGCCTCATGAATCTTCTCTTCCGTCCTTTTCTCCGTCATTTTATCTTAGTTTTCTTTGATGATATCCTCATCTATAGAAAAACCTGGACATACCATCTTGCTCATGTGGATAGAGTTCTCCATCTACTCTCTCAGCCCCAAATTTTCCTGAAACAGTCTAAATTTGCTTTTGGCGCCTTAGAAGTTGAGTACTTGGGTCATCTGGTTGGAAAGGAAGGCATCAAGGTGGATCCTAAAATTATTGAAGCTATGCAAGACTAGCCTCACCCAAAGACTCTCAAAAGATTGCGTGGATTTATGGGCTTAACAAGTTATTATCGCAAGTTTGTTAAGAATTATGGAAATATTTTAGCACCTCTCACTGCACTCCTAAAAAAGAACTCTTTCAGATGGACTCAAGCAGTTGCTCAAGCTTTTCAAACCTTGAATCTAGCCATGTTCACAACTCTAGTCCTGGTCCTTATTGATTTCACAAAGACCTTTGTCCTAGAATGTGATGCTTCAGGGAAAGGAATTGGCATTGTCCTTATGCAAGAGGGTTGGCCTTTGGCCTTTACCAACAAACAACTATTTGAAAAAAATCAGGGTAAATCAATATATGAAAAGGAAATGTTGGCTATTCTACATGTCATTGATCTGTGGAGCCCTTATCTATTGGAGCAACGCTTCCAAATTAAGACAGACCATCAAAGCCTCAAGTATTTTCTGGAACACTGCATTTCCTCCCCAGAGAAACAAAAATGGGTGACTAAGCTCTTTGGATATGATTATGAGATCATTTACAAGAAAGGCAAAGACAATGTTTTTGCGGTTGAACTTTCCTGAAAATATGGAGATGAAGGATCCCTTTTTTCTCTCTCCTTCATTGTACCAGATTGGCTCCAAGCCATTCACCCCAAATGGCTACAAGATCCCAAAAGTTCGCATCTGATACAAAAATTGCAGTCCAATTCTCCAGTTTCCCCAGGGTACTCTTCGCTCCATGATGAGCTTCAATACAAAGGCCATTTGTATTTAAGTAAACAATCAAAACTTAAATCCACGGTACTTTCTGAGCTTCATGCTACACCCACAGTTGGGCACTCCAGGTTTACCAAAACCTATGACAAGGTCAAACATTCTTTTTTCTGGGATGGTATGAAACAAGATGTTTGTAATTTTGTCATTGAATGTGATGTGTGTCAATGCAACAAGGGAAAAATAGTAAAATCTCCTAGCACACTACAACCGCTTCCAATTCCACCTGCTATTTGGAGGGATATCTCTATGGATTTTACTACAGGCTTACCCAAATCAAGAAATAAATTAGTCATTATGGTGGTTGTTGATCTCCTTTCCAAGTATGCTCATTCCTGTTCTCTTCAACACCCATTTACAATATCCAATGTGGCTCAAATTTTCATGTAGCAAGTCTTCAATCTTCATGGCATGTCGCATTCTATTGTTTCTGATCGTGACCCAACTTTCACAAGGAATTGTTGGCAAGAACTGTTCAAGCTACAATGAACCCAATTGCATCTCAGCACAACTTATCATCCCTAGAGTGATGGTCAAACTGAAGTTGTCAACAAGTGTTTGGAAACATATTTGAGGTGTTTTGCATCAGAAAAGAAAAATTAGTGGGCTCAATGGCTACCCCTAGTTGAATGGTGGTACAACACTTCATACCATACAACTACCCACATGACTCCTTTTGAAGCGGTATATGGACAAAATCCACCTTCAATTCTATCATACTTAGCAGGTGTCTCGAAGGTTCATGTGGTTGACCAAACACTTACAGTTTGAGAGGCTATTCTTCGTACCCTCAAAGAGAATTTGGTCATGGCACATAATCGCATGAAGCAACAAGCAGATCAAGGTCGCTCTGAACATCAATTTGTAGAAGGGGATCAAGTGTTTCTTCAAGTGCAACCTTACAAGAAAAATTCCCTCAAGGTCGAGCATAGTCAGAAGTTGGTGCCCAAATTTTGTGGTCCTTATACCATTCTCAAGCATGTGGGAAAGGTGGCCTATCAGTTATCTTTGCCTAGTCATTCTAAGCTACATCCTCTTTTTCATGTTTCATACTTAAAGAAGGTGATTGGAACTAAGTGCCAAATTCAAACCAACCTTCCCGAGTTGGACGAAGAATGATCTATTTGGCTACAACCACAAGTAGTTTTGGACCAGCGTGAGCGTTGCCTGCATCAACAAACCATCAAGGAAGTGTTAGTCTAGTGGAAAGATACAACTCTAGTAGATGCCACTTGGGAACCAACTACCATTCTGTAGAAATTTCCACATCTCAAGCCTTGAGGATAAGGATGTTTTTAAGGGGGAGGACATGTTAGGGACCTAACCCCCACATAGGTAGAAAAATATATTCGTATGTAATAAAGGTCAATATTAATCAGGCCTTGCAATAAAATAGAATAATTCAAATGTAAGAAGACCTAATAGAAGCTTCCAATTCTAGAATGATCTTCCTATCGATGGTTCTTTTGATAGACATATTTAGTATAAATAGGAATCTAGGGCATGAGAACCCTATCTTGGATATTATTGTAATAGATCTCTACTTGACTGGAGGTTTCCCCCTCGAAGAGGCCCGTGAACATTGATCTCAGAATCAAAGTGCTCTTCTGGTGTTATTTTGATATCATTTCAATGTTATTGTGGTATTGTTCTTGTTATATTGTTGTTTATATGCCATTTCTAGCATTTTATTTTTGTTTTACATACGTTTTATATTTGCAATATTACAGATGTGGTTTTAAAGGTCTAGTTTGCAAGTGGTGGCCATTGTGAGGGTAAAACTGTAACAGCCCTAGTTAAATAGATGCATAGGGATTATTAAGTAAAATTAATTAGATAATTAATTGTCCTAATATGGTTTTAGTTAAACAATGATTAGTATTAATAATATTATTTATTTATTTATTTATTAATTGTTTATAACTTTTGATTGATTGATTAATTAATTAATTGATTACATAACAGATTCAATGATTTGGGTAATAAATTAAGGGGCTTAATAACTTTAATTTAATCCTTATGAAACTTTACGTATGACAGGTTAAGGATAAGATAATAAAGGAAAGGATAAGGTAATAAAGGAGGGGATAAGGTAATTAATGGAGGGGAGGAGAGTCAGTGAAGGGGGAGATATGATAGGGAAGAGTCCTATGGGAGAGGTATCATTATGAAAATTCGAGGAAGGAGCATAGGGGGGGGAGGTGTGTATTTCTGTTGGACATCTTCTTTTTTTTTTTTTTAGGGTTGGATTATGCAGTTTTGGTGAACCATTGCAGGGGGCACCATGTTGCTGGGGGTTTTGGGCACAGGGGCCAGGATTCGTTACGGTATCCTAGAGCTAGGGAGTCGGATAGGCAACTCCTAGCTGGCTAGGTGGTTAGTCGGTTTGGGCAGGGTTTGGTCA
Organism: Picea mariana; assembly: GCA_032191745.1. NCBI lineage: Eukaryota > Viridiplantae > Streptophyta > Pinopsida > Pinales > Pinaceae > Picea > Picea mariana. Next base: position 47,147 of record JASDQU010506258.1, on the reverse strand, counting down.
AAGCAGCAGGCTGGGAAAAGCAACAGGCTGGACAAACCAGATCAACGGGAATAAGCATCAGGAAGAGGTATTTTATTTTATGTATTTGTTTTATGTATTATAAGGAATATGTAGTGTTATGTGGTTGTTCATGAGATTATTAGGATCTTTTGATAAATTTTATTTAAGATGAACGGTTATATGTTGGTTATGAAGTTATGAAAATGTTAGGATAACATTTCTTTAAAATATTTTTTTTGTTTTTGTTTTATAAGGCTCTGTTGAGCAGAACCTTACACATGGTATCAGAGCCTTAGTTTGAAATCTGGGCCTAAGGGCCAAGCTCAAGCTCCAGCTCCAGCCCCACCTAACCTGCAAGCCAAGCACAAAATTTTTAACACAAATATAAAAATAAATGGCATACATATTGAAAATGTAAAGGAAGTAGAGGCCTTACAATTGCCAGTAGAGCTTTTGGATGCACTGCTATGATCCCAACAACACTTCCATGAGTATGAACAAATTTGTGTACAAGGACAAGTTCATAGGACTCTTTGGTACTAAATACTAGAGTTTAAATTATGCTTCATGTATACCCAAACATAAGTTAATAGTTTTCAAAAAAAATATTAATGGCACAATACATTAGCAACAATGAAGATACAGACATCTCTCCCTATTAGCACCATCAAGGAATCTTCAGAACATAGAAACATACATAAGGTTAGTCTAGTCACAAGTGTTCAAACTTCAAAGGCAATTGCATTCATCAAGTAGGACAACAATCAAACCTGATGGGAGAGAGATATCCTAAATTAATTTTGCAAAGCCTTCGGGCTAAGGAGGTAAATGGGAGAGGGAGACACAATAAAATCAAACAATTTCTTCAGGGATACACATGACCTGGAGAATACCTTGTAGATATAAGAGGAATGAAAAAGTAACAACTAATGGAATTAGGAACTGCACGAGCAATAGAATGGAGTGCACCTATGGGGCCAATATAGGAGCAAGGGACAAAATATCTGACAGAGGAAATTGAAAGAGGATAAGCTGGGTTACTTCAATCTTGCAATAGACACATGTTTGTTGGGATTATCATCCAAAATGACTTTAGTTGTTTGACAAAGTTTGGCCATCATACAAAAAAAACATTGCAAAACAGACTGTAAAATATCCATTAGAAATTAAATTTTGGAAAGACACATAGAAAAGAATGTTATGAATATGACATAAACTTCATGATGAGAATATGAAAAAAAAAATTTAGCCAACGGACATAAAAAAAAAACCTTTCAAGGAAGATTGTAAAATATCCATCAGAGATGAAAATTTGGAAAGATACATTGAATGTTAATGAGTTGACATCAACTCCAGGAATGTGGGAGACACCTTAGCAAATTTATTATTTTTATCACCTACCTCAAACAACAAAAAGTCATGCCATATTTAAAATATAGCAAACGTCAGCTGGTATAAAGCCCTATGACTCTAAGCAACTGATTTACTTACTGTGAGTAGGCACTTAAACTACACAGCTCGGCCAGCTACAAAAAAGACATCGATTCATGTAAATATGAACTGTAGAAAAAGTCGTTATTCTTAGCTACAAGAAATATTGTTTATCATGAAGGAACCTTATTTTGGCATGCGCATGATTCACACGACCTGCAACCTGCAACTGCATACATAACCATTAAATATTGTTGTAAAAAAATAAAAAAATAAATAAAAATTATTATCTAGAAGACCAATATTCAATTATCCAAGTCCACAAGTTGTCAAGTTAAGCACCAACTGCCAACACATCACAAATCAAGGCCCGCAACCAAGCCACCGAAGGGAGGAGCCTACGAGGGAGCCCATAAAGGGTCTTCAGCACGTCAAGTTGACTAAGCATTGAAGACAAGTCCATGAGCTATCAATATAAGCACCCAACACAACACAAAGCACCAAAACCACAAGGAAGGAGCCCACGAGATAATGAATGTGCACCGAGCCAAGAGAAGGAGATTCCACGAGGGTTTGAGTGCTCAACGCATCTAAAGATTCAAAAATATATATAATAGATTAAAAATTAAATTATTGTGACCAAACCCACAGTTGTTGAGCCAAGAAGCTACACCAACAAATAAGAAAAATATCAACACCAAACACCCAAATGCACAAGCTCTGAGTCAAACAAGCCACAGCCAAGAGAGGAGCCTGCAAGAGGCGTTTTATCTTTCACTAAACAAAAAAGAAACATACAAGCCAAAGCCCAAACGCAGAAGCGTCGATTCAAACAAGCCACGTCCAACAGAGGAGCCTACAAGAGACATTTTATCTTGCACTAAAAGCCCAAGCGTCACCGCCATACACCAGCACCAACGCCAAGAGCAGAGGGAGAGAGAAGAATGGAGAGGCGGTAGTGAGGGAGTGAAGGGTTGAGGAGTTTAGGGTTTGTTAGGAGGCGTGTAGGGTTTTAGGGTTATGGGATGAGCATCGGGGAGGAGGGGGCACGTGGGCCTCATGCGAGGACCCACTGCCCACGCTAAAAATTGTT